>AWOL01S0017427.1:17829-29179 GCA_000715115.1 Nicotiana otophora
AGAAATGCTCTGTATTTCTGAGAAAGAAGGAAATGAAAAATTTGTTCTTACCTCCAACATGTACAGTGTATTTATAGTTATAACTAACTAACCAAATATTACACAAACATATGTAATATCTTAACTAACTTAAGATGAGTTGGATCCTAGCTGGAATGTTGTAACTACAACTTGAACTTTGCTTTCACACGCTTATTGCTCAACACAAACCATGCCCTATTTTGAAGTACTCTGATCATGTTTTCCTCTTTGTTGAATTTCACAATAAAATAGTCAGACCCAGGGTTAATCAATGAAACGTTTTTTGATGGTTGCCACAATTCTTGTATTTTCCTTTTTAGGTATTGATGTTGGATTCTTTTCCCTATAAGCTTAATGATAAACGAGTGCTTCCATGGTTGGTACTTGCAATTTTTGTCTTCCTCTGTGAGTTGGATCGACCTTATGCCTTGAGAGAGTTTTTCTGTGGCTATATCCATGCTTGAATCTAGTGGGGATTGTAGCTCCTTTGTTATTGCATCTTTTGACGGGTCAATGTTCATCATATATTCGGTTGAGAGGAGTTTTTCTTTGAAAGAAGACTATTGGTTAGGTTCATTATTAATACTTGTACTATTGATATCTGGTGGTTTGGGAGGTATTTGGTATTATTTTTATTCTTCTTTTTGTAGTTTCTCCATAGTTGGATTCATTGGTAGTTTGGTGAAGTTTGCGTAGATGTTATAGAGAAGGTAGAGCTTCTCACTCTATCAGATTGCGGCGCATATCTATTTTGAATTCACAATGATCATTAAGATAAGTTGTACACAATTACATTGAGAATATGTTTGTTAATTCCAAACGTTGCTGAGAATTCGCTATATTCCGAAGGCTAGAAATGCGATCAAAAACTTAACATGTTCAATAATATTTTTGGCGGGTACAAGCTAGTCCGAAAAAATACTCATCCCTAAAACTATATTGTCAAAATTATTACGAAGAATAATAATAAAAACAAGCTGGACCAGAATCTAAAAAGTAACATAATATGTAGAAAAACCAAAATGCATGAACTTTGATTACAGTAATTTAAGAGTCTCTAGACTTTATCTTCGGGGAAGTATACAAACATCTGTTCTTAGTACTGCTATTTAGGGATTAATCAATACTTATTTTATCTTGAAAATTAAAATTAAAAATCTTAATTTCAGGACAACTCAGGATTTATGTTCCGAAAACAGAAAAGGAAAACGGTATTCACGGCACATTGGCTAATTCCTAAATAGCAACCCGTAGGGAGGCTACATGATGTCGTTTCTACTTCATCTTCGTGTATATGGGATAAACTGGACATAAAAATTGGATTGCTATGAAGATGGACCGAAAACAAGAAGCCTAGTCTAATATTAGGAGAAGGTGTAAGGGATCTTTACACAAATAGCTGCTCATATTCATTGTTTTTTTTTTAGCCAGATATATAAATTATACATAATTATACACATATAATACATAAATTATGTATGTATTATAACTCCACCAGTTGTTCTTAGTTTAAGTGGTTGGATGACCGGCTATTTGGGTTAATTCTTCAAGATGGAGATGTGAGCCATAATGCATAATTATGGGTTTTGGACTATCATTCAGTGCGGTACTTTATCATTTAAATATAAGAGATTTTACACAAATAGCCGGCCGAATTCAATATTTAATTTTTGTAGTCCTTATACATAGATTTTAGATTGATTATATATGATTATACATATAATTTAGAATTATATGAAGTCGAAGAGGCAAATATGTTATTTGGCGCACAAGCTAAGAAGGAGTTGAAGGGGTAAAAATGTTATTTGGTGCACAAGCGAAAGAGGTAAGAGTCCATTTATTACTCTAATGTTCATTGTTCCAACAAAGAAAGCACATAGAAAGTGATGAGTGATGACAAAATATGGNCAAGCTAAGAATGAGTTGAAGGGGTAAAAATGTTATTTGGTGCACAAGCGAAAGAGGTAGAGTCCATTTATTACTCTAATGTTCATTGTTCCAACAAAGAAAGCACATAGAAAGTGATGAGTGATGACAAAATATGGATCCAATGAATGAAATAAAAAGAAAGAAATAAGGTAATTCGGATTAAGTCAAATGATTAGATGGAGTTAGAAACATCATTTTTAGGGTACTATAAATATATTAACATAGACAAAATTTCTAACATTGTGACATTGTACTAAAACTACTCTTAATATATAGTTGCCAACAATTGACAGGAGTACTACTCCAGCATTAAATAAAATCTTGACCCTGTGATCAGCAGGAGTACTACTCCAGCATACAACAAAATTTTCTTGATATCTCCCCCAAACGACGTCAAATTTTCATCCTTATTAGGAATTTTCGATGCTGGAACAGGACGGCCACCCATAATTGCTGGCGATTGAATCGAAGAGTTATTTTTATCGTCTCGGGTTGAATTTAGAACTGGAATATCATCCATATTTGGTGGTAAGGGCAACACCAAATCCTTTGGCATAGATGGTAGTGGTGATGGTGGTGGCTCCTTTGGTACCTTTGGAAAAATTGGCACTGCTCTACTTGGTGGAGGCTTCATTTCTTGTACTGGACTAAACATTGCTTGAGGTGCTACAAAATATTTACAAGAATAAATTAGCCCAAAAATTAGATGCCTTGCTGCAGAAAGTGTCATCTGACAGTGTTTCGCAAAAAAAAGAAAAGAAGAAGCAAATGCATGTATAAGTAGTACTCGCCCAATTTTATTTTATATGTCTTGTTTTTACTGTGTACGAGTTCAAGAATAAAAAATGGACTTTTTAATCACACGACCTTCAACTAAATGTGTGTATGATCTATAACATACTTACCAAATTAGCCTTTGAATCTAGTGGTCTTAATTAAACATGCCAAGTTATTTCTATAAGAAAATTCATTAAGGGTAAAATGAGTGGTGAAAAGTATTTTTTCTAAAACAGATGAACAAAAGTAAATCACATAAATATAAATGGAGAAAATATTTTTTTCTTTTTGGTAAAAATACATTGTGTAAATATATTTGTACGATAAGCATTTGAAAATAATTGAAATGGAAAATCAATTTGGAACAAGAAATGAAGCCTTAGAAACCCCACTAAACTAAAGCCAAGCTATACTAAGTGGCCTCTTAAGTTTATTTGGTAAAATTCATATAATAATAAGACACAATTGAATTTGCCGTTTGATCTAAAGATCAATGAAAATATGACTAAATATAAAGTAGCTAAGTCAGAGACAATAAATTAAAGTCAGAAAATAAGTCAAAAGTATGAAAACAAATAAATGAACTTAGAGGAGGAAAAATTAAAATTGAAGAGGAGGATAAATATGCTAACTACTAAGAGAAAATTTGTTGTTATTTGCTAATTCGTCTTGTACAACCTCAACAAAATAAATAAATTGCTTAAACTTGAAATCTCTTATTAATAACTTTTATATAAAATAAATTGTAAGTTATATACAATAATTAATAATATAGTAAACTCCTAATATTTTTGGGGCGTTCTAATTTTGGGGTCTAGCCTTACCCTTCGGCTGCCCCTGGAAGCATATATTGATACATTTTTATGAAAATTCACTAAAACTTTCAAATGACTTTAGTATTAAGAAACTTAAAAGTCAAACGGAACAATTTTGAATTTTGGATATTAGATAGAGCAAAAATTACTTTTAGCCCGTGACCGAAATTATTTATATTCATAGCCGCAAAACTTTATAACATTTAAGTATTTTTATAACATATAGAAATGCATATTTGTAAAAAAAAAAAATATACTTTTTAGCTATTATTTTTTAGAGCAGCTATACGGTGTCATTTTTTCTATTGGATATCTGCCACTGATTATTGATTTAATAAAAAGTTTAAAATTAAATAGTTTTCAAATATTAAAAGATGTCATNGTTTTGGGGCGTTCTAATTTTGAGGTCTAGCCTTACCCTTCGGCTGCCCCTGGAAGCATATATTGATACATTTTTATTCAAATTCACTTAAACTTTCAAATGACTTTAGTATTAAGAAACATAAAAGTCAAACGGAACAGTTTTGAATCTTGGATATTAGATAGAGCAAAAATTACTTTTAGCCCGTGACCGAAATTTTTTATATTCATAGCCGCAAAACTTTATAACATTTAAGTATTTTTATAACATATAGAAATGCATATTTGTAAAAAAAAAAAATATACTTTTTAGCTATTATTTTTTAGAGCAGCTATACGGTGTCATTTTTTCTATTGGATATCTGCCACTGATTATTGATTTAATAAAAAGTTTAAAATTAAATAGTTTTCAAATATTAAAAGATNATACTTTTTAGCTATTATTTTTCAGAGCAACTATACAGTGTCATTTTTTCTATTGGATATCTGGCACTGATTATTGGTTTAATAAAAAAATTAAAATTAAATAGTTTTTAAATATTAAAAGATGTCATTCTTTTGAAAAGACGAAAAAAGAAGAGTACTATATAAAATAAAACAGAGGGGCATGTTGATGAACTCACCGAAGTGACGAGTAGGGTTGAGTTCCCGAGTTGAAACAACTGAAGTAATAAATAGAAGAAAAGCTAATGTGACCATCGCTAAGCTGGAGCTGCAAAAATATTTGCACAGTCAATTTACTTATATGATAATTACATGTAACTTTCTATGGTAAACAATATTTGATAACTAGACAAAATTGTAACTAATTTATAATAAGTTGAACTTCAATGGTTATGTAAAAAGGGTATTTCATATTGTCATTACATATAATTTAACTCATTCTTTTTTTAAGATACAAGGACGTATTTTTTGAGTTTTAAGAAATTTTGCGTTCAATAATCTAAAAAGGGAAATTAAGTAAAGAATAAGAAAACTTTTTTATGCGTTGCCTAACCTGAATTTAATCCAGTATTTGTTTTTTCCTATTTATTTGACGCATATCTCAGCAATGAGAATTTATACTATTTTACAAAATTCCAATGAAATA
Organism: Nicotiana otophora; assembly: GCA_000715115.1. Lineage (NCBI taxonomy): Eukaryota > Viridiplantae > Streptophyta > Magnoliopsida > Solanales > Solanaceae > Nicotiana > Nicotiana otophora. Next base: position 22,822 of record AWOL01S0017427.1, read on the forward strand.
GAATAGAATTTTACCTCATTTTCATTAGAAGCCAATTAATTAACGCATGAGACGATGGCAGTTAGGATTAAGGAGAAAATACTGTATCATTTGAGAAGTTACGCAAAAGGCATAAATGCAAGAAATTCGTTATTAAAGAAAACAAATATTAAGTACTATTATTTAAATCATTAACAGAAATTGATTTGGGTATATCCACACTAAATGTGATGATCTCCAATAAATTTCATCTTTATCATTTTAATTATTGTTTTTGTTTTTTGTTAGAGAATATTTTTTATTTGAAGAAACGGATATTTTATTAATAAACTACTAAGGTGGCATTACATCACTAGTACTATTAGTAGGAATAACACTTAAGTTTCCAAACATTGCCCGTTTGTTACATATTGAATTTGATATAAGTCTAGTAGTAGCTAGNGATCTAACCCAGTCGTGATGGCTCCTGTCGTGGAACTAGGCAAGTCGACTCATTTTCAAAACAAAACGATATTTTCATTTCAAAGATAATTTCAATGTTATTTAACATAAAAACCTTCGTAAAGGAATTCAAATCAAAATAAAAGTGAGGAAGCAAAAGCCCGATATCGGGGTGTCACTAGTCATGAGCATCTACTACAATCTGTCTAACAATCTCAAGGCTAACTCAGCCTGAAAAATAGCTAAATACAACTAGAGGAAGATAAGAGGGAGAAGAGCAGGGGCTGCGATCGCCAAACAACTACCTTGCTATCTCCGAGAAAATCTTCAACTAGAACAATCAACAACCGCTACCGTGTCTAGCTGCACCTGGATCTGCACACAAGGTGCAGGGAGTAACGTGAGTACGCCAACTTAGTAAGTAATAACAATAAAGAAAGAGTGAGCAGTAGTGGCGAGCAATAAAGCATATAACGTTCATATCATGAAATCTCAGTTCTAGTAAAAAACTCATTTAAGGATATTTTTCAACAGCTGTCAAAGAGAGGAAAAAATGCAAAGCTGAGCAAAAATGAAGAAATCATAAACAGCCCCTCGGGCAAACCTCACAGTCACTCGTGCCACTCGGGCATACCTCACAATCACTCATGCCTCCCATACACTCAACACTCGGCACTCGGCACTCGCACTCAGTAGGTACCTGCGCTCACTGGGGGTGTGGACAGACTCAGGAGGGGCTCCTTCACCCCAAGCGCTATATCAAGCCAAATCATGGCATAATCACTCAGGCCCACGACCTATATCAAACATGTTTTGGCGTGCAGACCGATCCCATAAATATCCTCACAAATCAGGCCCTCGGCCTCACTCAGTCATAAACCTCTCAAGCCACTCGGGCATTTCAGTAAAAACAGGATGCTCAGCCCAAAACAACATTTATATGCATCCAAAATCGAGTAATAAAACTGCGTTATGCAGTAAACAGGTATAACCATGACTGAGTATAGATTTTCAATCGAAAACAGTGAGAGGATAGTAAGAAAAGGCCCCTAAGGATCCAAACACTACTGTTACAAGGCCCAAATATGGTATTCAGCCCAATTAACAGAAACTTTTTCTAAAAACACATAAGTACCATATAATTTCCACAAAACATGCAACTTTACAGTTGCTATGGGACGGACCAAGTCACAATCCCCAACAGTGCACGCCCACACACCCGTGACCTAGCATGTGTATCACTTCAAAATAGTAGAATGATACGAAATTCGGGGTTTCATACCCTCAGGACTAAATTTACAATCGATACTTACATCAAACCGGTCATATCTCTACGTCGCAATGCTCTTGCCTCTGGACTCAGACTCCAAATACTCCAAATCTATTCATAATCAGTACAATACCATCAGTATACACTAATGAAATGAATTCTACAAGAAAAGCTACAAAAATTAAACCAAAACCCGAAATTGGCTCAAACCCGGCCTCGGTCCCACGTCTCGAAATCCGACAAAATTCACAAAACTAGAAAGATCACTTACTCATGAGTCTAACCATACCAAATTCATCAAAATCCGACATCGTTTGGTCCTTCAAATCCTTAAATTACACTCCAAATATTCCAGGCCCTAACCCCTCACTTTCACTAATTACATGATTAAACAACGGGAAATCACCATATATATGAGTATTAGGGCTCAAGCAACATACCTCACTGATAGCCCTTGCCTCACCCTTCAAATATCACTCCAAAAGCTCCAAAAACCGACTTGAAAATGGTGGAAATGAACCAAATTCGTGAAGGGTTATGTTTATGGTTTCTGCCCAGGTTTTTCGTACCTGCGAGCTCTTTTTCCGTGCCTGCAGGACTGCACACGCGGCCAAGGCACCGCATCCGCGAACTCCACTTAATTACCCAGCTTCCACACCTGCGCTCCAGGCCTCGCACATGCGGGCTCGCAGGTGTGGCCAAATCCTTCGCGCATGTGCTCCAGCCTTGGCCTCACATTTTTCCACATCTGCGCAGCAAATTCTCGCGCCTACGAAAGCGCACCTGCGCGCTTCTACTCCGCTTCTGCGAAAACTGACCAACCTCCTTTTCTTTGCATCTGCGCACCTTCCCTCTGCGCCTTCGACCTCGCACATGCGACTCCCCCTTCCGCAGGTGCGGAAATAACAGAAGCAGCAGCTTCAACTGCATTCTAACTTCGATACATCCGTTAATCACCCGGAATCACCCGAGGCCCTCGGGGACCTCAACCAAAAATAGCAACAAGTCATATAACAACCTACAAACTTAGTCGAACCTTCGAATCACTCAAAACAACAACCAAACACCAAATTACCTTCGGATTCAAGCCTAAGAGCTTCTAAATTTCCAAATTCGGCAACCGATGTCGAAACCAACCAAACCACGTCCGAATGACCTCCAATTTTGCACACACGTCACAAATGACACTACAAATCTTCTCAAACTTCCGGAATTCCATTCCGACCCCGATATCAAATTTTCCACCGCCGACCGAAATCGCCAAATTTTTAATTTCGCCAATTCAAGTCTAATTCTACCACAGACCTCCAAATCACATTTCGGATGCACTCCTAAGTCCAAAATAGCCTAACGGAACTATCAGAATTCAAATCCGAGATTGTTTACACATAGGTCAACATCCGGTTGACTTTTTCAACTTAAGTTTCTACTTAAGAGACTACGTGTCTCAATTCACTCTGAAACCATTCCGGTTCCGAACCAACTAACCCGATATAACATAATATAGCTGAATAACACAAAAGGAAGTAGAAATGGGGAAAACGGGGCTATAACTCTCGAAACGACCAGCCGGGTCGTTACATCCTCCCCTCTTAAACATCAATTCGTCCTCGAATGGGTCTAGAAACATACATGGAGTCTCGAATAGGCATGGATCTCTGCTCCGTATCTCCTGCTCAATCTCCCAGGTGGCTTCCTCCATAGGCTAACCTCTCCATTGCACCCTCACTAAAGCTATATCCTTTGAGCTCAACTTTCGAACCTGCCGATCCAAAATAGCCACCAGCTCTACATCGTAAGTCATATCACCCTCCAACTGAACCGTGATAAAATCCAAAACATGGGACGGATCTCCGATATACTTCCGGAGCATGGAAACATGAAACACTAGATGCACACTAGACAAACTGGGTGGCAAGGCAAGCTTATAAGCCACCTCCCCTATATTCTGAAGCAGCTCAAAAGGCCCAATGAACCGGGGGATCAAGTTGCCCCTCTTACCGAACCTCATAACACACTTCATGTGTGATACCTTCAGCAAAACCTTCTCCCCAACCATAAAAGACACATCACAGACCTTCCTATCTGCGTAGCTCTTTCGCCTAGACTGCGTCGTCCAAAGACACTCCTGAATCAATTTCACCTTATCTAATGCGTCCTGGACCAAGTCTGTACCTAAGAGCCTAACCTCACTCGGCTCAAACCATATAACTAGAGATCTACACCTCCTCCCATATAAAGCCTTGTATAGAGCCATATGAATACTCGACTGATAACTGTTGTTATATGCAAACTCAGCGAGTGGCAGAAACTGGTCCCATGAACCCCCAAAGTCAATGACACAAGCACACAACATGTCCTCCAATATCTGAATAGTGCGCTCAGACTGCCCGTCCATCTAAGGGTGAAAAATTGTGCTCAACTCAACCTGAGTACCCAACTCTCACTGCACGACCCTCCAAAACTGGGTACCCCTATCTGAAATGATGGAAACAGGGAGACAATGCAGGCGAACTATCTCTCGGATGTAAATATCAGCCAACCGCTCTGAAGAGTAAGTAGTACCAACTGGAATGAAGTGCGCAGACTTGGTCAGTCGATCCACAATAACCCAAATAACATCGAACTTCCTTAAAGTCCGTAGGAGCCCAACTACAAAGTCCATGGTGATCTGCTCCCACTTCCACTCTGGTATCTCCAATCTCTGAAGCAAGCCACCCAGTCTGTGATGCTCACACTTAACCTGCTGACAGTTGAGACACTGAGCCACAAACCAAACTATATCCTTCTTCATCCGCCTCCACAAATAGTGCTGCCTCAAATCCTGGTACATCTTCGTGGCACCGGATGGATGGAATACCGCGAGCTGTGAGCCTCCTCAAGAATCAACTCTCGATGCCGATCTACATTAGGCACACATATCCAGCCCTACATTCTCAGCACGACATCATCACCAATAGTCACATCCCTAGCATCACCTCTCCGAACCCTGTCCTGAAGAACGAGCATATGGGGGTCATCATACTAACGCTCCCTGATACGGTCATAAAGAGAAGACCTGGAGACCACACAAGCCAATACCCGACTAGGCTCCGAAATATCCAATCTGACAAGCTGGCCCGCTAAGGCCTGTACATCCAATGCCAAAGGTTTCTCTGTTGCTGGAAGATATGCTAAACTCCCCAAACTCTTTGCCCGATGACTCAAAGCATCGGCCACCACATTGGCCTTCCCCGGATAGTATAAGATAGTGATATCATAGTCCTTAAGAAGCTCCAACCATCTCCGCTGATGCAAATTAAAATCCTTCTGCTTGAATAGATGTTGCAGACTCCGGTGATCAGTATAGATCTCACAATGAACCCCATACAAATAATGATGCCAAATCTTCAAAGCATGAACAATGGCTGCTAACTCAAGATCATGGACAGGATAGTTCTTCTCATGGGTCTTCAACTGGCGCGAGGCATAGGCGATCACCCTACACTCCTGCATCAAAACACAACCAATGCCTATCCTCGAGGCATCACAATACACAGTGTAAGAACCTGAAGCTGATGGCAAAACTAATACTGGAGCTGTGGTCAAAGCAGTTTTGAGCTTCTGAAAGCTCTCCTCACACTCATCCGACCATCTGAATGGAGCACCCTTTTGGGTCAATTTGGTCAAGGGCGATGCAATAGATGAAAATCCCTCCAAAAAGTAATAACCCGCTAAACCAAGAAATCTCCTAATCTTCGTGGCTGAGGACGGTCTAGGCCAACTCTGCACCGCCTCTATCTTCTTCAGGTCCACCGGAATACCCTCACTGTACACCACGTGCCCCAAGAATGCTAATGAACTGAGCCAAAACTTCTCCTCCCTCAATCTCTGTAATACAATCTTCAAATGCTGAGCGTGCTCTTCCTGGCAACGAGAGTACACCAGGATGTCATCAATGAATACAATGACTCATAAGTACAAATAGGGCTGGAATACACTGTTCATCAAATGCATGAATGCAACTGGGCCATTGGTCAGCCCAAAATACATCACCAAGAACTCATAATGGCCATATCGGGTCCTTAAAGCTATCTTAAGAATATCTGAATCCTGAATCCTCAGCTGGTGGTAACCGGACCTCAAATAAATCTTGGAGAACACCCTCGCTCCCTGAAGCTGGTCGAATAAATCATCAATACAAGGCAAAGGATAGTTGTTCTTGACTGTGACCTTTTTCAACTGCCTATAATCATTACACTGTCTCATGGAACTATCCTTCTTCTTCACAAATAGAACCGGTGCACCCCAAGGTGAAACACTAGGCCGAATAAACCCCTTATCAAGGAGTTCCTGATGCTGTTCTTTCAATCTCTTCAACTCCTCGGGTGCCATACGATACGGTGGAATAGAAATGGGTTGAGTGTCCGGCACCAAATCAATAACAAAGTCAATATCCCTGTCAGGCGGCATGCCCGACAAGTCTGTAGGAAACACATCCGAAAAATCACGTACCACCGGAATAGAATCAATGACATGAGTCTCTGCACTAACATCCCTCACAAAAGCCAAATAAGATAGGCAACCCTTCTCAACCATACGCTGAGCCTTCAAATATGAAATCACCCTACTTGGTACATAATCTACAGAACCGCTCCACTCAACCCTCGGAATTCCCGGCATAGCCAA
>AWOL01S0017427.1:33420-74835 GCA_000715115.1 Nicotiana otophora
GCTGGGCTGGTGGTACCTCCGGTGTCTGAAGTCCCTGAATAACCTGCTCGGGTGAGCGAGCGACAGGAGTCTGAGTGCCTCCCCTGGCCTGAGAAGTGGCTACGACCGTCGAAATAGAGACCGCCTGAGCAAGTCCGGTACATGCTGTCAGAATTTGAGCTAGGGCCTCCTGAAGGCCTGGAATCACAATAGGCACAGGTGGTGCCTGAGCTGGTGCATCAACAACTGGAACCTGGTCCTGATCTGGGACAACTGGTGGATGTGCAGGTACTGCCCCAGCTATTGTACGGGCTGCACCTCTACCCCTACCATGACCTCTACCGCGGCCTCGGCCTCTCACGGCCCTGGCTGGTGGTACTGGTGACTGGCCTTCCTGACCGGTAGCACGAGTCCTCACCATCTGTGAGAGATTGAAATAACAGATGTTTAGTTATTAGAATCAACAGATTTGCACGACAAGAATTCATGAATGTGGAGTTTCCTAAAGGTTCTGCAGCCTCTTGAAGATAAGTACAGACGTCTCCGTATCGATATGCAAGACTCTACTAAGCCCGCTCATGACTCGTGACACCTATGTAACCTAGGCTCTGATACCAATCTGTCACGACCCAATCTAACCCTAGTCGTGATTGCGCCTATCGTGGAACTAGGCAAGCCGACTCATTTCCAAAACAAACCGATATTTTCATTTCAAAGATAATCACCGCAAGGCCCTCGGGACCTCAACCAAAAATACCAACAAGTCATATAACAACCTACAAACTTAGTCGAACCTTCGAATCACTCAAAACAATAACCAAACACCAAATTACCTTCGGATTCAGGCCTAAGAACTTTTAAATTTCCAAATTCGGCAACCGATGCCAAAGCCAACCAAATCACGTTCAAATGACTTCAAATTTTGTACACACGTCCCAAATGACACTACGAACCTACTCCAACTTCCGGAATTCCATTCTGACCCCGATATCAAATTTTTCTTTGGCGACCGAAATCGCCAAATTTCCAATTTTGCCAATTCAAGCCTAATTCTATCACGGACCTCCAAATCAAATTCCGGATGCACTCCTAAGTCCAAAATTACCTAACGGAGCTAACGGAAGTATCAGAATTATAATCTAATATTGTTTACACATAGGTCAACATCCGGTTAACTTTTCCAACTTAAGTTTATACTTAAGAGACTAAGTGTCTCAATTCACTCTAAAACCACTCTGGTCCCGAACCAACTAACCCGATATAACATAATATAGCTGAATAACACAAAAAGGAAGTAGAAATGGGGAAAATGGGGCTATAACTCTTGAAACGACCGGCCGAGTCGTTACACCTTATTCCCTTCGCGGTAACTATCCGGATCACTGGATTCCCTAATCTCTTCAATAAGCACCTGCATTCAAGGACAACGTTAGTATATGCTGGGTAGCTATTATGCTCAAGTAACTGGATTATCTCTGTGGAATCAGTTTCTATTTCCAGGGGAGTTAATCTTCTATCATCTGCGAGTTTTAACCCTACTTGGAGTGCTAGTAACTCTGCATATGTAGGGGCATAGGCTCGAACTTCTTTAGTGAAGCCTACTACCCAGTTACCTTATGTGTTTCTAATAATTCCTCCAATGCCCCCTGCATGATATCTATCCAAAAACGTTCCATCTGTAATTAATTTGTATGTCTGAGGTGGTGGTGATTGCCACTTGATGAGGATGGCCTTTTTGTGCGGGAGGCTCGTATTTTTTTCTACGAGCAGTTTGAATTCGATGGTACGTTTTTTGACCAATTGGTAGTTTAGAGGTTTGGAGAGGTTGTTAAAGCAGTTGTTGTTTCTATTTAGCCAAAGTTGCTATAGTACAAAAGGAAATACATCTTCCCAAGTTATATAGTTGTAGTTGGTAAGTATATGGAGATACTTAAGCAAAAGCATCAAGTGCTTGCCATTTGGGAGGGTTTGAGTATCAATTCGCAGGCTACTCCAAAATGTATGGGCAGCTAAACAATGTAGGAACATATGTGTGATAGTTTCTTCTTATTGGGCACAAGTAGTCGTTGGTGACTCCAATTTTATGAAGATATAACTTTGTGGGAAGCGTGTTATGATAGCATTGCCAAAGGAAGAATTTTATTTTATTTAAGGTACTTAGTTTCCAAATCCATTCATAGTCAATATCTGTTTGTTGGTGTTGGTGAAGAAAGGCATAAACAAAGTGTGTGGAGAAGGTACCATTTGGGTTTAAAGACCAAATGAGGGAGTCCATGGCCATTGGGTTCTTGGAAAGGGAAATGGAGGAAATCTTTTCTCTAATGTTTTCTGGTAGCTCGAAGGAGTTTTTTGACCAGTTCCACTGGTCGTGGTACCACTACTGGGAGACTGTTAGGTTAGTGTCGTTGATACAAAAGGGCCCTTGAATGATCGAACGGATACTGGGAGTGTTGGGGATCCAATTTCCACAATAGAAATGAATGCATTTTCCGTTACCAACATCACATGTGATGCCTTTTGTAACAATTTCCCACCCTTTCAACACATTTTTCCAAATGAAAGAGTTGGTCTTGGCATTAGCTCGCCTACTGTATTTTTGGATTAGGGTATTAGCACAAATTGTAGAATGGTTGGTGAATAATCTCCATGTTAACCCTGCTAGTGCAACTTTATTTTTATGGATTGCTTTATGAATTCCCAGACCCCCAGTTTTTTAGGGAGAGTTACCATATCACAGGCAACATAGTGCAATCTCTTGTTATGAGAAGTAGTGCCCCAAATGAAGTCACCCTAGATTTTGTCAATTTGTTATTGAGTCTTCTTGGGGAGGGACATGTATTGCATGATATGAATTGGTATAGCGTTGGGGGAATATTTTGCTAGAATAGTACGTCCCGCAAGACTTAGGAAGCTTGATTTCCAATTTGACAGCTTGTGACGCATATTATCAATAACAAATTGGGAATCGCCTGGCTTTGGTTTGTTGTTGAGGATAGGGAATCCCAAGTATTTGTCAAACTGTGTGGTTGGGTTAATGTTGAGCAACTCAACTGCGTATTCTCTTATGGCAAGTAAGCAGTTGTTTGAGAAAAGAATTTTTGATTTTGTATTGTGTCACGATCCAAAATTCCACCACAGGCGTCGTGATGGCACTTAGTCTCTAATACTAAGTAAGTCGATTATAATAACAATTCAAGCAATTTTTTTAAAAATATAATCCAACAGCAGAAATATTCAAACAAACTCCCAAGACTAGTAATACTGAGTCACGAACTCAAACTGAATACATGGAATGATCTCAAGGATCGAATACTCTAAACTGTTTGATTAATAATTAACACTACAATAAAATGGAAAGACTTCAAGGGACTGCGACGACCAAGCAGCTCTACCTTGAATCCTTGTGATTACACATTAACTCTGTCCGAGTCCGATAGCTCCAATACCTGGCTCTGCACAAAAATATGCAGAAGTGTAGTATGAGTACACCATGGTCGGTACCCAATAAGTAGCAAGACTAACCTCAGTGGAGTAGTAACGGGGTACATTCGAGACACTCACTAGTCTAATAACATGTGCAATATAATATATAGAAATAATAGAAAACAAATAACAATGATGGCAACAATAATCAACCTGTGATATACACAGCAGGGCGACAAGAACACCATAAATATTACGCAATAAATAATGAATACAAGTACAACCAATTAATCAAGTCCTTCCAATATAAATCTTTTGCATATATGTTTTTCAAATAGAAATCTTTAGGATATAATACTTTCAAATATAATTCCTTCAAGTAAATTTCTTTCAAATAAAATTCTTTCAAATAAATTTCTTTCGTATAAAAGTCACGCTGTGAAACAACATTTTAAAATCATAAAATACGGGTCTCAGCCCACTTTCATATTTTCACGGCACCTCGTGCCAATTTCTCTATCACAACCGCACGGATAACTCACGTGCCAAATATCATCATCACTTAACCACGGCACCTCGTGCCTACATTTTATATCACAACTGCACGGACAATTCACATGCCAATATCATCATTACTTACTTACGGTACTTCGTGCCCATATTTCATATCACAACTGCGCGGACAGTTCACGTGACAACATCATCATTATTTACTCACGGCACCTCGTGTCCACAATTCATTTCATAATTCACTTGACAATAACCACAGGCTCCCAATTTTAACATATATCAAACTATTATCAATTTACCAATAACAAGGCAAATTGCACAAGGTATAAAAATAAATACAAGGAAAATCAACATCACATGAAATTTACTAACGCAATAACCTCACATCATCACATATCATCCCTGACAATGGCTACCCTTGTCTCTCCTATAGCCACCCTTATCACTCCTATAATAGCCTCCCTTATCCCTTCGCCCTGACAATATCAATAGCCACCCATATCGCTCTTATAGCCACCCTTATCTCTCCTATAGCCACCCTTATCACTCCTATAATAGCCTCCCTTAACCCTCCTCCTTGACAATATCAATATCCACCCTTATCACTCATATAGCCACCCGTATCTCTCCTATAGCCACCTTTATCGCTCCGCCCTGACAATTTTCTAACACACATAACAACTGTGAAATGCCACCCTTCAACCCACATAATATCAACAATGAAATTCCACCCTTATATCCTCAAAATAATAACTCAAATAACACAACAATTTACACGGAATATTATCACCGCAACATAACAAAATCAATTCATATCACAATTTGTCCAATGGCCACAACCAATTCCAAAGATATAACAAAATCAATAAATTTCACAATAAATTGCCCAAGGCTCCACACAATGTATATAAAACCTCTAAACAACCACAAAGATGGAAAATACTCAGTATTGGGCAACACCTTCATTAATCCAAATTCTTGATAATTATATAACGCCTCGGTTTAAACTTATTTCATTAATTACTTGCAGATGGAAAATCCATAATATAATTATTTTCAGGAAATATCAAATCACCAAACTCACGGAATTTACATAAATATACAAGCAATAACCACATAAAATTGACATATAAAAATAAATTCAACAAACACGAATTGAGGCATGGCAAATGGATGATTTAATAAATGACAACGATTATCTAATTTACTACACAATATACCTAAGACTTTAACTTAATCAATTTTGCACATATAAGCCCGAGTACGTACTCGTCACCTCGCGTACACGACTTTTCACATTTCACAAATGGCACATAAGATTCGATGCCTAAGGGGTAATTCCCGTACTCAAAGTTAGGCAAGATACTTACCTCGACGAAACTAAGTCAATGCTTTAAATGATATTCGCGAGTGAAGCCACTTCCGGACCGCTCAAATCTGAAATTATCCCCTTAATAATACTACGATGGTCCACCACCTAAAAACATTTCAATCTACAATAATGCAACACAGTTGCACAAATTTTAGTAAACAAATTGCTAGATTTCTGGTCATTTAGGTATTTTATCAAACACCTAGAGTACATAGCATTTTACTACCTCTAGTAATGGTGTTTCTTCATCGAACAATCCCTCATTCCCACCAACAAGAGATACTAAACCATCCTTTGTCTACAAACAACCTTCTTTAGCACCATTAAAATCATCAATGAACTCACATCCACCCAATTGTTGCTAATTAGTTAATTACAAAATCTCCACAACACCCAATAATCTAGTTTAAGTATTTATGGCTCCCAAGCACCATCCAATAAGTGTTAATACTTATTTCTTGCTTACATACTCATAATAAATCTATACATGTAAATCTAAGCGTGTAGGTTTACCCTTTTGGAAGAGATCTTGCAAAATCCTCCTTTGAGTTATTGAAGAAATTTCTTGAAAATCTAAGTATTTTATGTGTAGATTTCATCAATACTAGTGTAGAAATGATGGAATTTCATACCAAGATAATATGGATTGCTTACCTTGAAGAAGAGGGGAGTTGGGGGTCTNCATTTCATCAATACTAGTGTAGAAATGAAGAAAGTTCACACAAAGATAATGGGGATTGCTTACCTTGAAGAAGAGGGGAGTTGGGGATCTTGAGAGAGTGGATAGGAGCTCCTAGAATCGGCCAAGAGGAGTGGGAGAAGTGAGCTACCTAAATGGTCTTTAGATAGGCTTCGGGCCTAGCTTGTCCATCGTCGTGCATCGCGCGGACATGCATGAGCTCTCGTTCACGTACGTGAGCTGGGGCAATACTTTGTTGTTTTGTTGAAATGGCTGGGGGTCATGGATCGTTCAAACCCGCGTGGTGTACGAGTTAACACGAACTCCACAGTTGCATCCTTTGTATATTTCTTGTTTTCCATCTTATCCTCCTTCGATACCTTGCTATGATGTAGACCCCAATTCACTTCCAAAATTTCATATAAGTATGAAATCACGATTACACGGCGTTACCCTCATTCATAGCCATCTGGGGTACGCAAGCAAAAAGTGGAGAACCGAGGCGCGATTTAAGGCCTTAAACCCTTAGCAAAACTTTCCTTGTTTTGTCTGCCTTATTTTAGTAATTTGTTTAAAACCTTTTGTAGAAATATCCAAATGACAAATGGTTTGATGCGTTTGATACCAGACTCGAAGGGCTATTCTTTAGGGACAATAATTCATGGAATGTATCTTCACATTATGAGAGTTATACTCATTCAAAGGTAGGTGTTGTGCAAGTAAGACTCTTTTTCCACTTAATATTTCCATCTTTCGCCAATATGCATCGAATTGTCCTACAGTCTTCCAAATTCAAATCCAAATCCGGACACATGCCTAAGTCTGAAATCACCATACGAAACTATTGACATTATCAAAATATCATTACGGAGTCGCTTGCTCAAGAGTCAAACTCGGGCCACTGTTTTAATTTTAAGCTTCAAAATGAGAATTGTTCTTTTACTTAAATTCTGAATCTTCCGAAAATTAAACTCGACCACACACGCAGGTCATAATACATATTACGAAGCTGATCAAGACCTTATTTCGCTGAACGGGGCGTTAATTCTTAAAACGACAAGTTAGATCATTACATTCTCCCCCTCTTAAACATACGTTCGTCCTCGAACGTGCCAAGAATCTTTCTGGAGACTTTAAATTACTGAGTGTATTATTTCATACATACTCAAGGGTTAATCTACGTCACCGTAAATTTAACAGGGGTCCGACAATACCGTCTCATTATAGATTATTTCCTTCATCCATACTTATAAGCTTTAAATCCAATTCCTTACTCTCCAATCAAATTTCCAATGCGTGATTTTTCATATTAACACACTGTGTTAGTCTCAACCGGTTTTAGCAAATTTGGTGGTCACACACACATCATACGTATGCCCATAACCACGTCTCGGGTCGTAATAGCTATTTATAATTAACACTGACAGCAACACGCGAGGCATGAAGACCTCATAATTATTTACCCAAATTAACGAGTCATATTTAATGCCACCTAGGCACTCATATCGTAGGGTAAAACTCAATATTTACAGCACAAATATGGCTAAATATGCATAGAAAATATATACAAAAGTATCAAATAAGCCTAACAGACATGACACCCTGTTAATACTATAGTACAAATTTAAATTTCACAAAGGACGAGTTTAAACACATAAAGTTTTTAACACAAGGACCTCGTCCTCAAATAACTTCCATCGCGGCTTGTAGTCTAGTTTAAATATTTCACATCATATAAAAAAATGCGAGGATCTCGTCCTAATCTCTGAATCACAAATAGTTTGCACATTGTGCCAACTGAAATTTTCCATTCCCTTTATTTCTTCTTTTTAATATATTTCGTGAAATAATTTCATAATAAAAAATGAACCCCCATACCGGTAGGGCATATAATTCACACTCTTTAACAAAACTATCCCGAATTTATATCAAAGCCCACTGTAGTGAGTAACAACAAGTCACTTTTGGACTCTTAGCCCTCAATAGTGTACAAAACAAAATGTTAGACATGGCAAACACCATCAAATATCCCAACGGGGATAAACACGTGAGTGGTGTACAAAATCACTAACTCACCATAAATGGAGCATGATAGGAGGTCTCACCTCAATAATTGGAATTGAATCAAAATAAGAACAGTGCTCCTCTATTACGAATTAATCATACCTGTAACGACACTATCTGGTGTATTGGCCTCAACCATTCCATATCAAATATATCAATGGGTCGGTCCTCCCCCTCTCGGGCAGCCTCCACCCGCCTATTCTCCACCCCTAACTGACTATGCATGTGGGGTAGTAACTGGAATATAGCATGTAGCCTGGGTATTCAGACAAAATCTGCGTCTCCCAAGTATGGGACAATCTATCATGATGTGCCTAGTATCACTACACTCATAACAACTCCTCTACGGGTTCCTCTGCTCATACTGAGTCTGTGCCAGATAACTGGAATAACCATTATAGGACCCCCGTACCGGTGGTGCATTAAAAGAACTTACTGGAACACCTCGAGTATTCTGAAATTTTTTCCATGACCCCGCTGATACTGAAATGTAGAATTATTAAGGACGCAAGAATACCGCAAGTCCCAACATCATCTCATACAAATCTCAGCTCTTAATCATATACAAGTTTTGGATAACCTTTTAATACCACATATATACATCTCAGGCCAAAACTGATATAGCACATGACCCCGCAATGTGATCATTGATAGTGGACTCCCCTCAACACAGTACGATGATCCACAATACTAACCTTCATCGCTCGTACGACACTAGTCATAACACACATTAAGACATTTATTAGGCAAATGTCATCCTCGTGACAGTCAAAATTGCTTCCTCAAGTGCCTTGACTGCTAGTATGTATCCTTCACTAAATGGAAATCACATACGAACCACATAGTCTTTAATACCACCAACTATCTTAAGAACTACATCCATATCATGACCCTACCATGATTGTGACAATAAGGCAACTAATTAAACCTTCTTAAGATCGTACTTATCAACCAGATGTTAGAACCTGCTGCACCCCTATATGCACAACTGAATGATCTCTCAATACTTCTGTATCCTCGATCTGGATGACACGTCATAACAATGGTTGAGCAACCCTGGCTCCCTTATAACCCCTCAATAGTATCACGAACCATTGGCGCATAGTTGATACCGAGTGCACAATTTTATACACGAGTGGATGAAAAAGAACATAAGATATATGCTTCAAGTTGAATAAATATCGCACGATAAGGAATGAAAGAAGTGAAAATATTTCCTACTAGCTTTGTAGCCTCTCGAAGATAAGTATAGACGTCTCCATACCGTTCCGCAAGACTATACCAAACTCGTTCATGACTCGTAAAACCTATGAACCTAGAGCTTTGATACCAACTTGTCACGATTAAAAATCCCGCCACAGGCGTCGGGGTGGCACTTAGTCTCCAAGACTAGGTATGCCGATTATAATAACAATTCAAGCCATTTTTTTTAAATATAAACTAATAGCGGAAATATTCAAAAAAAACTCCCAAGACTGGTAATACTGAGTCACAAACTCTAACTGGATACATGGAATGATCTCAATCATCGAATACTCAATACTGTTTGATTAATAATTAACAGTACAATTAAATGGAAAAACTTCAAGGGGCTGCAACGACGAAGCAGCCCTACCTTGAATCCTTGCGATTACACTTTAACTATGTCCGAGTCTGATAGCTCCAATACCTGGCTCTGCACAAAAATATATAGAAGTGTAGTATGAGTACACCACGGTTAGTACTCAATAAGTATCAAAACTAACCTCAGTGGAGTAGTGATGAGGTACGGTCGAGACACTCACTAGTCTAATAACCTATGCAATATAGTATACAAAAATAATAAGAAACAAATAACAATGATGGCAACAATAATAAACCAGTGATATACACAGCAGGGTGACAAGAACACCATAAATATTGCGCAACAAATAATGAATACAAGTACAACCAGTTAATTAAGTCCTTCCAATATAAATCTTTCGCCTATATGTTTTTCCAAATAGAAATCTTTAGGATATAATACTTTCAAATAAATCTCTTTCAAATAAATCTCTTTCAATTCTCTTTCAAATATAATTCCTTCAAATAAATATCTTTCAAATAAAATTCTTTCAAATAAAGTTTTTTCGAATAAAAGTCACCCCGTGACACAGCATTTCTACGGCACCTCGTGCACACATTTTATATCATTCACGTGCTAATATCGTCATTATTTACTCACGGCACTTCGTGACCATATTTCATATCACAACTGCATGGACAGTTCACGTGCCAATATCATCATTATTTACTCACGGTACCTTGTGCCCACATTTCATTTCATAATCCGCCTAGCAATAACCATAGGCTCCTAATTTCAACATATATCAAACTATTATCAATTTACCAACAACAAGACAAATTGAACAAGGTATACAAATAAACACAAGAAAAATCACAACATCACATGAAAAGTACCAACGCAATAACCCCACACCATCACATATCATCCCTGACAATAGCCACCCTTATCTATCCTATAGCCACATTTATCACTCCTATAATAACCTCCCTTATCCCTCCGACCAGACAATATCAATAGCCACCCTTATCACTCTGCCCTAATAATATCCCAACACACAAAACAACAGTAAAATGCCACTCTTATGTCCTCAAAATAATTACTCAAATAACAGAACAATTTACACGGAATATTATCACGGCAACATAACAAAATTAATTCATATCACAATTTGCCCAATAGCCACAACTAATTCCAAAGATATAACAAAATCAATTAATTTCACAATAAATAACCCAAAGGTCCACACAATGTGTATAAAACCTCAAAACAATAACAGAGATGGAAAATACTCAGTATAGGGAAACACCTTCATTAATCCAAATTTTTGATAATTATATAATGCGTCAGTTTAAACTTATTTCATTAATTATTTCCATATGAAAAATTCATAATATAATAATTTCCAGGAAATATCAAATCACCAAACTCATGGAATTCACATAAATATACAAGCAATAACCATAGCAAATTGTCATATAAAAAATAATTCAACAAACACGAATTGAGGCATGGAAAGTGGATGATATAATAAATGCCAACAATTATCTAATTTACTACACAATATGCCTCAGACTTTAACCCAATCAATTTTGCACATATAAGCCCGAGTATGTACTCGTCACCTCGCGTACACGGCTTTTTCCATTTCACAAATGGCACATAAGACTCGATTCCTAAGGGGTAATTCCCCCACTCAAGGTTAGGAAAGATACTTACCTCGACGAAACTAAGTCAATGCTTTAAATGATCTTCGCGAGTGAACCCATCTCCGGACGGCTCAAATATGATATTCGCCTTTTAATAATACTATGATGGTCCACCACCTAAACAAATATCATTCTACACTAATGCAACAAAATTGAACCAATATTAGTAAACAAATTTCTATATTTTTGGTCATTTAGGCATTTTATCAAACACCTAGATTACATAGCATTTTACTACCTCTAGTAATGGTGTTTCTTCATCCAACATTCCCTCCTTCCAACCAACAAGAGATACTAAACCATCCTTTGTCTACCAACAACCTTCTTTAGCACCATTAAAATCATCAATGAACTCACATCCACCCAATTATTGCTAATTAATTAATTACAAAATCTCTACAACACCCAATAATCTAGTTTAGGTATTTGTGGCTCCCATTAAGTGTTAATCCTTATTTATTTCTCACATACTCATAAAAAATCCATACATTTAAGTTTAAGAGTTTAGGTTTACCTTTTTGGAAGAGATATTGCAAAACCCTCCTTTGAGTTCTTGAAGAAATTTCTTGAAGATCTAAGTATTTTATGTGTACATTGCATCAATACTAGTGTAGAAATGATGGAATTTCACACCAAGAAAATAAGGATTGCTTACCATGAAGAAAAGGGGAGTTGGGGGTCTTGAGAGAGTGTAGAGGAGCTCCAAGAATCGGCCAAGAGGAGTGGGAGAAGTGAGCTACCGGAATGGTCTTTATAAAGGCTTCAGGCCTAGCTTGTCCATTCTCGTGTATCGCGCGGACATGCACGAGCTCTCGTTCACATTCAGGTGCTAGGGCAATACTTTGCTATTTTGTTGAAATGGCTGGGGCTCATGGCTCGTTCAAAACCGCATGGTGCTCGAGTTCACACGAGCTCCCTAGTTGCATCCTTTCTGTATTTCTTGTTTTCCATCTTACCCTCCTTTGATACCTTGCTATGATGTAGACCCCAATTCACTTCCAAACTATCATATAAGTATGAAACCATTATTACACGGCGTTACCCTCATCCATAGCCATCTGGGGTATGCAAGCAAAAAGTGGAGATCCGAGGCGCGATTTAAGGCCTTGAACCCTTAGCAAAACTTTCCTTGTTTTGCCTGCCTTATTTTAGTAATTTGTTTAAACTTTCTTGTAGAAATATCAAAATGACAAATGGTTTGATGCGTTTGAATCCAGGCTCGAAGAGCTATTCTTTTGATGCGTTTGAATCCACTTATTATTTCCAACTTTCGCAATATGCGTCGAATTTTCCTACAGACTTCCAAATCCAAATCCGGACACATGCCTAAGTCTGAAATTACCATACAAAGCTAATGACAGCATCAAAATTCCATAACTGAGTCGTTTTCTCAAAAGTCAAACTCCGGTCAACTCTTTTTATTTTAAGTTTCAAAATGAGAATTGTTCTTTTACTTAAATTCCGAATCTTTCAAAAACTAAACTCGACCATACATGCGGGTCATAATACATATTACGAAGCTACTCAAGAGCTTAAGTCACTGAATGGGGCGTTAATTCTTAAAACGACAAGTTGGGTCGTTACATATTGTCTATCTTCTTCCCAGATAGAGAGTCGTGAATGTTGTTAATAGTTTTTTAATTGGCATGTGTCATTAGTGTTGGGTCATCCGCATAGAAAAGATGTGATAATTGGGGGCCTCTGGTGATAATTTTAATGGGATCCCACAGGGTTAGAGCGACTTGGTGGTTGATATATATAGACAATAACTCCATGCATAATATGAATATGTATGGAGATATAAGGTCACCTTGTCGGATACCCCGTGTAGGTTAAAAGTAGTTGGTTTGGGATCCATTGACTAGAACTGCTATCTTGCTAGTAGAGATGCAGCTCATGAAGACGCTTGTAATTTTTGGTGGGAAGCGAAAGAAAGTTAGGGCCTTGTAAACAAAGGACCATTAGATTCCGCCGAATGCTTTCTCCAGGTTAATTTTAATAATTACATGGTCTTTTTCCCCTTTCATATTTTTGAAGTGGTTAAGGGATTCTTGAATAATTATAGCATTATCACACGCTCTCCTGCCTTTTAGGAACTAGATTGGCATAGGCTGATGAGATCATTTAAGTAGGGTTTAATGCGATTAACAATAATTTTTGTAATAAGTTTGTAAATAATATTACAAAGACTTATGGGTCGGTAATTTTTGAGGTTATTCGCATGTTTGAATTTAGGCATGAGGCACAGTAATGTATGATTCATTTTCTCAGGAATTTTTGGCTCTCAAAGATTTCGTGGCATAGTTGGAAAATTGAGGTACCTACTATATCCTAATGTCTTTGGTAAAAAAAAAGGGTGAATACCATCGGGGCATTGGGCCTTATAAGGCTTGAAAGAATAGACAACAGAAATAATTTCTTGAGTATCTAGGGGCCTATCTAGTGGTGAAAGATCAACGTTGGTAAATTTTGTGGTGGTATTTTTAATGGTTCTCTAATCCGCTTGGGTATGGTTTATAGAGAATGTTTTGAAAATAATGAAGTGTGTGATCAATCATCCTACGATGATCGGTTATCCAATTATCATTATCATCTTTAAAGAAGGATATGTTGTTATGTCTACGTCTACTGAGGACAAATATGTGGAAGAACCTTGTATTGGAATCGCCCCCATTGAGCCAATTGATTCTTGATCTAAGCTTCCAGTGGTCCTCCTCAAGACGTATGATATTATTGTAGTCATCTAGAAAGGTTTGCTCCACGTTTCTAAGAAAGGTGCTAGTTGCATAGTCCGGTGAATTCTGGATCCCTTTTAGCCTAGAAAGTAGTCTTTTTTTATTAGCGAAAATGTCACCAAATTTTTCTGTACTCCAACTTTTACTATTTGTTTGAAAGTTAGTGATGGTGTCACTGAATTTTCTATTTTGCTAGCTATCTTTCACTATGTTTGTGAACTCAGGATGATTACACCAATACTTTTCCAGCCTAAAAGGTTTGGTGGTATTAGCAGTACTAGGATTTGTTAGCCTAATTAAAAGAGGGTTGTGGTCAGAGTATGTTTTGGGCAGATGTGTTATGCTTACTGATGGGTATGATTCTAAACAAGCTTTGTTAGCAAGACATCGGTCAAGGCTTTCTAGGAGAAGCCCATGCCTCATATTTCTATGGTTTGACCAAGTGTAACGACATCCCTTGAACCCTAAATATATTTATTTATATGTAACGATCCGGCCAGTTATTTTGAGAATTTAAGTCCCAATCGGCGGCATAAGGCCCTGAGCAGCTTCGTATTATGTGTATTGACTTGCATGTGTGGTTGTATTCAGTTACCGAATGATTCAGAGTGATTTGGGACACTTGGTCCCTAAAACGGTATGAAGACGACTACGGAATGGAGTTTCGTCAGTTCCGTTAGTTCCGTTGGGTGATTTTGGACTTAGGAGCATGTCCGAACAGTGAAACTGAGGTCAGTAGCTGATTTAGGCTTGAAATGGGAAAAGTCAATTTTTTGGAGATTTGGACCGGAAATGGACATTTTGATATCGGCGTTGGAATGCAATTTCTAGAGTTGGAACAACACCGTTATGTTATTTCGGCACAAATTTTAGAAGTTGGAAGATTTGGAAATTTATAAGTTCGATTCTTGGTTTGATATTCTTTGATGTGATTTGAGACCCCGAGCGAGTTCGTGTTAGGTTTTGGAACTTGTTGGTATGTTTGGACGGGTTCCCGGGGGGCCTCTGGTGTGTTTAGGATGGGCTACAGGCCATTTCCTTCTATTTTTAGACTGCTGATATCTGTCATCTGGTTTTCTCCTTCGCATTCTCATTTGCTCCTCCGCAGTCACGATTAGTAATTTTGGAGGAGGGAATATTTGTTCTTCGCGTTCAAGGTCTCGCATTCGCAAAGGTCTGCCTTTTTCCTTTTTCACGTTCACATCCTTCCTTCCACGTTCACGTAGTAGAAACCAGGCCCTAAGCGCTGTTGATCATTTACCCTTCGCGTTCGCGTGTCCTCTTCGTGTTCAGGTAGGTTCCTATCCCTTGTGCTTCGCATCGCATCACTTTGCTCGCGTTCGCGAAGGGTCTTCTGGCAGCCTTCACTTTTCTTCTTCGCTAACGCGATCACCCTTCCGCGTTTGCGATGCTTTAAGACCTTGGCGGAATAAATAATACTCTATTCTGAGGGTTTTCTATTTTAACCATTTTTGGAGTTCTAGAGCTCGGTTTTGTGCGATTCTTTGTGCGTTTTTCAAACAAATCAATTGGGTAATTATTCTTCACCTAGAATTTAATATATTCCATGATTTTATTTTTAGTTTTATCATTTAATTTGTGTTTTGAGTTGGGTAAATTTGAAGAAAACTTTCAAAATGAAAATTCATGATTTGAGGGACGAAATGGTATTGGAATTTGATGATTTAGTATGGTTGAACTCGTATCGGAACGGGTGTTCGGGTTTTGTGAAATTTGTCGGCTTCCGAGGTGCGGGCCCGAGCGTCGACTTTTGGACCGATTTTTAGACTTTGTTAAATATTGAGGCTTTATGATTGGGAATATTCTCTTATGAGTTTTATTTTTGCTTTGAAGTTATTTTGATTAGATTTGAGCTGTCCGGGGGTCATTTCACCCGAGAAGTTCATTTTTGAGTATTGGTCTGTCTTCTTTGAGGTAAGTATCTTGCCTAACTTCATGTAGGGGAACTACCCTTTAGGATTTGAGTCTTCTATGCTAATTGTAGTCCGTGTAAGCGAGGTGACAAGTACATACCCGGACGTATTTGTGGAAAATTGGCCTTTAGGGATTCTTAGGTCTTTGTATTCACTAAATATGCAGTTGTTCTTGTTATGATTACGTTTCTTAATTTCCATTGTCCCTTCTACCTACTTTAATTGGAATTAATTGCTTCATGATCATCTTTTGTTGTTCATTTGATTCATATGTGCCTTAACTGAAATTGTATCTCTTTTATTGCCGTGTTGTCTTTTCCCTAACTGCTTATCTTTATCTAAAATTATAATTATCTCTTCGGTAATTGTTCATCCTTAATTGAGGCAAATGATTATCCTTATACTGTTTATCCTTAATTGAGTTGTTGTATCTCTCTCTTAATTGCCCAACCTCAAAAGAAGTTAGATTTCCTATATTTTAGTTGACTTGTCCTTATTTGGTATTATTCGTCATGTGTTAGCTCCGTCGTTGTCGAACTGTACATTGTGGACCGTTGTTACATAATATTTCCTTTCTTGCTGATCTGTTCTTATTATGACTGGCATTCTCTATTGTGGCTACTCTACGTGACATAGTTCCCCCATTTCTTTGAGCTTAGGAATTTCTCGGTTGTTGTTGTA
Source organism: Nicotiana otophora (assembly GCA_000715115.1). NCBI lineage: Eukaryota > Viridiplantae > Streptophyta > Magnoliopsida > Solanales > Solanaceae > Nicotiana > Nicotiana otophora. The sequence continues at coordinate 50,050 of AWOL01S0017427.1, forward strand.
TTTATTGTGGTGATGCATGAGGTTTCTGCCGTGCAGTAGTTGTTATTGTGATGCATGAGATTTCTTCCATGCTATTTTGGTTATTGTGATGTACGAGGTTTCTGCCGTGTAGTTATTGTTATTGTGATGCACGAGGTTTCTGCCGTGCGATTGTTGTTATGGGGTCGCACGAGGTTTCTGTGCACGTGTGGCGAGACAAGGCGGGTACTTACTTTATTATTGCACACGTGGCGAGAAACTATTCTTGTTATTGTTGACATTTGTGTAGTGGTACACTTACCTGTGTGAGCTTCATCTTGTGAAAGTTGTGAGAAACTATTCTACGTGTTGTCCGTTCTTTTTCCTTTTACTTATTTGCTGGTATGGACTATGTTAGGACACTTGCACAAGCATACACGTAGTTAAGCACTCTTATCGGATAAGAGGTTTTCTTGATATTGTTGAGCATGGATGTTCACCCTTGTTTATTTTCTTTATATGTGAGAATGGCTCTATTGGCACGTGAGTCGTCAGTGCGGTTATAAGGTATTATGAGGGCACAGGATGCCAAGTGTTAGGGTTCAGGTATTGAGACCCGTGAGTTGTGATTTGTCTGAGGTTCGGTACCTCGTGGAGTTTGATGACTAAAACCTGATGTAAAAGCGGTTTTAGTTGCTGAGTTATTACTTGTCCTTGCTGTATTTGTGATTCCTGATTTAGGATGTGTTCCATTCACATTTTTGTGTCATTATTATGGTATTCCGCTGATACTTGTTGTTTCCTTTCTTATTGCAATTACTGTATTGTGAGCTATATTGCATTGTCTTTATGTAGATATCATATTTCTGTTGTTCCTATACTTATACTTGCTCAGTTCATTAGATCAGTGGGTGTCTTGACTGTTCGTCGTCACTACTCTACCGAGGTTAGTCTTGATACTTATTGGGCAACGCTGTGGTGTTCTCATACTATACTTCTATACATTTTTGTTCAGATCCAGGTATTTGTTCGTTAGTAACTGTGCGGGTCGTTGCTGTGGAGACTCAAGGTAAACATGTTGCTGCATTCGCAGTCTTCAAAGTCACCTTCAAGTTTTTGTTTTGCACTATTTATTCTTATTTCTGGACAGTTGTATTTAAAAATTGTCTAGCAAATACTCAGTAGACCTTATGACCCTTATGACTTGTACTACTGATTTTGGGAGTTGTAAATTTTAAGAGATTTCTATTTCAAATTGTCATATGTTATTTAAATAATATTGTTGTTTCAATTAATGTTAGGCTTACGTAGTCCCTAAGACTAGATGCGATTATGATAGCCAAACGAAGGGAAAATTGGGTCATGACAAATTGGTATTAGAGCTCTAGGTGCATAGGTGCTACGAGTCATAAGAGAGTTTAGTAAAGTCTTGTTGATCGGTACGGAGACGTTTGCACTTATCTTCAAGAGGCTACGAAACTATTATATTAGGATAGTTTCACTTCCTTCATTCCTATCGTGCGAGTTCATTGATCTCGAAGTTTGAACTTTTATCATTCCATTCTCTCACAGATGGTGAGGACACGAGCTGCAGTTGCTGATGACGTTGCCCCCGGAGCAGATGTCGCTAGGGGCAGAGGCAGAGGCCGAAGAGGAGCACGTGCCGCAGATAGAGCACCTACCGGAGGTGCCTGCTCTTACCCCCTGACTTCAGGAGACCTTAGCACAGTTCCTAAGAATATTTGGTACATTCGCTCAGGCGAGATTGATTCCGATGGCACTAGCTACTTCACAGACCGAGGGAGGAACCCAGACTCCTGCCGCCCACACCCCAAAGCAGCGAGTTCATGTTGGTAAGGTTCTAGGTGTCATGGTAACACACCCTGTGGTCCCAGTTCAGCTCGTGGTTAGGACAATAACATCTAAATAAAAGCAGCTTAGACTTGCAATGTTCAAGAAATATGACCCTCCTACATTCAGTGGTTTGGCTTCAGAGAGTGCACAATATTTTCTGGATGAGTGCCATCGCATTCTCCGCACTATGGGTATTGTTGAGATGAGTGGTGTTGTTTAACTATGTTCCAGCTTAAGGGAGCGACTTATCAGTGGTGGCGGGCATATGAGTTGCGTAGCCCGGCCGATGCTGCTTTACTTACATAGGTTTAGTTTTCAGAGATGTTCTTGAGAGAGTTTGTTCCTCAGTCCCTTCGGGATGCATGGTGCGCAGAGTTTGAGCGGCTGCGCTAGGGAACTATGTCAGTATCAGAGTATGCCGTGAGATTCAGTGATTTGGCTAGGCATGTACCTGCTTTGGTCTCCACAGATAGAGAGCGTGTCCATAGATTCATTAAGGGACTCAGGCATGATATTCGGTTCAGCATGGCTCGGGAGTTAGAGTCAGATGTTTCATTTTAGCAGGTGGTAGGGATCGCTCGCCGTGTAGAGGGCATGTGGGATCAGGAGAGAAACGACAGTAGGGCCATGAGAGAGAGTACAGGCGAGATCAAGAGAGAGGACAGGGAGGCGATGAGGCCTCACAGACCGGAGAGATCTACCGCTCCTTATTTTGGAGGCAAGGTACCACATGGTAGAGGTTTTGTGGGTCAGCCAGTTAAGTTTGCACTTCAGGCTTCGCACAGTATTTCAGGTGCTCATGGGTGTTGGAGTACCCGTACCACAAAGTTCCCACAGCAACATCAGCACAAAGGTTGCTTCGAGTGTGGAGATACCAGCCGCAGGGTGAGAGATTGTCATAGACTCTGGGCAGGTGTGTCACATCAAAGTATTCAGGCGAGTAGAGAGTGCCTAAGAGGGGAAGGCCTGACCTGTTGATGTGTCTCATATAGTAGGTTGGAGGCCACTGCGCCAGATGATGTCACACCGGTATGCTTTTGATTTTTTACAGAGGGGCACCATTCATATTTTGAATCAGGTTCCCCTATTTTGTTGTCCCACCTATGGATGAGTTCATGACTTAGTATTATGTTTATGTGTTTGCCCCTGTTGGGAGATTCTATGAGTGATATCCGTGTCTATCATTGTTTTAATTCATTATTGAAAGTTACGAGACTAGAAGTGAAATCGTGTTGTCCAATATTGTAGGTTTTATGTGATTCTTGAGTAATTGGTAACGATTTGTGATTTGATATTCTATTGGAGTGAGAGTTCAGTAAGTGTTGTGATTTTATTGGCATAACTGAGTTAGTGGAAGATTTCATTTTGGTATGATGTGTATTCGGCTTGTGATTCAGAGTAGAGGGTGAGAGCCTCACGATTCCATGTGATTTGATATGTTTGAGCCAGGCTGCATGCCGCGGTGGAAGTTATACCAGGATGAGATCCTTATGATTTGTTCATGTACTTTGATTTTTCCTTTTAAATTGATTCGTAGTATGGTACTGTTAGAGAGTTTTGCCTGGCGGGCTTGTTTGATATTTCTCTTATGTGTTTCTCTTTTCATATTCAGTCATTTTAGTTATGTGCTTCTTGAGTTTTAGTTTGCGGGGTGTGTGCCCGGTGGCGTTAGATGTGACTTGCTGACCGGGTGTATAGTTATGAGGTCTTCATGTTTCTTGCATCATTATCAATATTGTGGAGGTTTGAAATGGGTCTCTAGCAGATATGAGGCTAATTGTCGGTGCTGGTTTTGATTACGGGCAGCTAATATGATCAAAAATGTTATCATGGGCCTATGTGTGGCGTGTCATGTTGAGTGGTCGTACCTTGTAGGTGTAGGCATGAGTTTTTGCAACTGGTTGAGACCGATACTTGGTATGGATATAGAATCGGGTCTTTGGAAGATAAATGGAAGGTGAGAATTTTGACTCTAAGGCTTATCGGTGTTGATAGAAGGGATAAATTATAGATGGGATGGTGTCGTCAGAGTTATGTGGATTGGGGTGACGTGGGGTCACCCGCGGGTGTATGTTGGATATGTACTTTCAGTGATTTGAAGACTTCGAGGCGATTCTTGGCACGTTCGAGGACAGATGTTTGTTTAAGAGGGGAATGATGTAATGATCCAGCTAGTCGTTTTGAGAATTTAAGTCCCGATCGGCGGCATGTGGCCCCGAGCAGCTTCGTATTATGTGTATTGACTTGCGTGCGTGGTTGAACTGAGTTACCGGATGATTCAGAGTGATTTGGGATACTTGGTCCCTAAAACGGAAGCTTAAGTCTTAGGATTTTGACCGTAGTCAGAATTGTGTGAAGACGACTCCAGAATGGAGTTTTGTAGGTTATGTTAGCTCCGTTGGGTGATTTTGGACTTAGGAGCATGTCCGGACTGTGAATCTGAGGTTTGTAGTTGATTTAGGCTTGAAATGACGAAAGTCGAATTTTCTGAGATTTGGACCGAGAGTGGGCTTTTTGATATCGGGGTCGGAATGTGATTCCGAGAGTTGGAACATCTCTGTTATGTAATTTGGGAATTGCGTGCAAAATTTGAAGTCATTCCGGGTTGGTTTGATAGGTTTCGGCAAGAGTTTTAGAAGTTGGAAGATTTGGAATTTTATAAGTTCGATTCTTGGTTTGATGTTGTTTGATGTGATTTGAGACCCCGAGAGAGTCTGTGTTAGGTTATGGAACTTATTGGTATGTTTGGACGGGCTCCTTGGGGGCCTCGGGTGTGTTTCGAATGGGCTATGGGCCATTTCCTTCTATTTTTGGACTGCTGCTATCTGTCATCTGGGTTTCTCCTTCGCGTTCGCGTCTGCTCCTCCGCGTTCGCGATGACTAATTTTGGAGGAGGGAATATTTGTTCTTCGCCTTCCTGTTCAAGCTCTCGTGTTCGCGAAGGTCAGCCTTTTTCCTTTTCCGCATTCGCATCGTTCCTTCCGTGTTCCCGTAGTAGAAACCAGGCCCCGGGCGGCTGGTAATCATTAACTCTTCACGTTTGGGTAGGTTCGTGTCCCTTGTGCTTCGCGTTCGCGTCCCTTTGCTCGTGTTCGTGAAGGGTCTTCTGGCAGCCTTCCTTTTCCCTTTTCAAGAACGCGATCTCCCTTCCGTGTTTGCGATGCTTTATGACCTGGGTTGAATAAATAGTACTTTATTCCGAGGGTTTGCCATTTTCACCATTTTTGGAGTTCTAGAGCTCGGCTTTTAGAAATTATTTGTGGGTTTTTCAAGCAAATCGATTGGGTAAGTGTTCTTCACCTAGAATTTAATATATTCCATGATTTTATTTTTATTTTTAACATTTAATATGTGTTTTGAGTTGAGAAAAATGGTAATTTTTGAAGAAAATATTCAAAATGAAAAATCATGATTTGAGTGTTGAAATTGTATCGGAATTTTATGATTTAGTATGGTTGAACTCGTATCGAAATGGGTGTTCCCTAAAATAGAAGATTAAGTCTTAGGATTTTGACCGTAGTTGGAATTGTGTGAAGACGACTCTGGAATGGAGTTCCGTCGGTTCCTGTCCCTTGTGCTTCGCATTGCGTCCCTTTTCTCGCGTTCGCGAAGGGTCTTCTGGTAGCCTTCATTTTTCTTCTTCGCGAACGCGATCACCCTTCCGCGTTCGCGATGATTTAAGACCTGGGCATAATAAATAGTACTCTATTCTAAGGGTTTGCCATTTTCACCATTTTTGGAGTTCTAGAGCTCGGTTTTGAGCGATTCTATGTGGGTTTTTCAAGAAAATCGATTGGGTAAGTGTTCTTCACCCAGAATTTAATATATTCCATGATTTTTTTTTTATCATTTATTTTGTCATTTTAGGTTAGGAAAATGGTGATTTTTGAAGAATATTTTCAAAATGAAAAATCATGATTTGAGGGACGAAATAGTATCAGAATTTGATGATTTAGTATGGTTGAACTCGTATCGGAATGGGTGTTCGGGGTATGTGAAATTTGTTGGGTTTCGAGGTGGGGGCCCGGGGGTCGACTTTTGGACCGATTTTTAGACTTTGTTAAAGATTGAGGCTTTATGATCTGGAATAGTCTCTTATGAGTTTTATTTGTGCTTTGAAGTTATTTTGATTAGATTTGAGCCGTCCGTAGGTCATTTCACTCGAGAAGTTCATTTTTGAATATTGGTGTGTCTTCTTTCAGGTAAGTATCTTGTCTAACTTCGTGTGGGGGAACTACCCCTTAAGCTTTGAGTCTTCTATGCTAATTGTAGTCTGTGTACGCGAGGTGACGAGTACGTACCCAGACTTATTTGTGGAAAATTGGCCTTTAGGGATTCTTAGGTCCTTGTATTCACTGAATATACTACTTATCCTTAATTGGAATTTTTTGTATCTCTCTCTTAATTGCCTAACCTTAAAAGAAGTTAGATATCCTATATTTTAGTTGACTTGTCCTTATTTGGAATTATTCATCTTGTGTTAGCTCCCTAGTTGTCGAACTGTACATTGCGGACCGTTGTTACATAATATTTCCTTTCTTGTTGAGCTGTTCTTATTCTGACTAGCATTCTCTATTGTGGCTACTCCTTGTGACATAGTTCCTCTGTTTTGTTTGTGTTCAGGAATTTTGAATTGACTTATTTGTCGTACCCTTGTATTATTATCATTGTTGTTGTTGTACTTATTATGGTGATGCACGCAGTTTCTGCTGCGCGGTTGTTCTTATTGTGATGTACTAGGTTTCTGCCGTGCGGTTGTAGTTATTGTGTTGCTCGAGGTTTGTGCCGTGTCTTTGTTGTTATTGTAATCCACAAGGGTTCTATCGTGCGGTTGTTGTTATGGGGTTACACGTGGTTTATGCCGTGCCATTGTATTTTTGTGACTTGTCATTTGTGGAGTGTATTTTGTCTTCATGTAATAGGGGAGGCTTAGTTAAACTTGAGCTATCATTAGGATTTGGCAGCAAATCAGAATGGAAGGGTGTAGGGTTATGATCATTTTGAGCCACGTCTGCGATACGTGTCTCTTCATTACTGGTTGATTTCTTTGGTTGTATCGAAGGGATATAGTGTGCGGTAGGGGAAGCGTTTTGCAGGTCATTTAGAGCGTTTGAGGAATTAACGTCTTCTTCATGATCTTCTTGGAGAGAGAAAATTTATTAGAAGTGGTGGGGTACTCGATATTAATTATTGGATTCTTCTCCAACATGTTGTCTATGGGAATGGCGTGTAGTTGTCTTTTATTGTGTAAGTTAGTATTGGGATTGTTGGAATATTCAGACTCTTTAGATATAAAAGCAAGTTTCTGGGTACGAAGATACTTACCTGTGGCGGCGTCCAAGATTTTAACATTTATACCTAGCTCTCCACTTTGCAATTTTGTGGTACTGTGTTGTTGTACCATTTTTTTGCCTGGTTCTGTATCATAGTTGTTGCTGGATGTCACAACCCAAAATTCCATCACATGCGTCGTGATGGCACTTAGCCTCTAAGACTAGGTAAGCCGATTACAATTATAATTTAAGTCATTTTTTTAAACATATAACTTAATACGCGTGTCGAAACCAAAGGAAATAATTCTATCAACCTCCCAAGACTGGTAATACTGAGTCACGAACTCTAACTGCATACATGGAATGATATCGAGGATCAAATACTCAATACTGTTTGATTAATAATTAACATTACAATAAAATGGAACGACTCCAAGGGACTACGACGACTAAGTAGCTCTACCTTAAATCCTTGCGATCTCACTCTAACTCTATCCGAGTCCGATATCTCCAATACCTGGCTCTGCACAAAAATATTCAGAAGTATAGTATGAGTACATCACAGTCGGTAACCAGTAAGTATCAAGACTACCCTCAATGGAGTAGTGACGATGTACAGTCAAGAAACTCACTAGTCTAATAACATATGCAATATAGTATACAAAAATAATAGAAAACAATTAACAATGATGGCAATAATAATCGACCAATGATATACACAGCCGGGCAACAAGAACACCATAAATAGTGCTCAACAAATAATGAATACAAGCACAACCAATTAATCAAGCCCTTCAAATATAAATATTTCGCCTATATGTTTTTCAAATAATAATCTTCAGGATATAATATTTTTCAATAAATATATTTCGAATATACTCTGTTCAAATAAATCTCTTTTAAATATAATTTCTTGAAATAAATATCTTTCAAATATAATTCTTTCAAATAAATCTTTTTCAAATATAATTCTTTCAAATAAATATCTTTCGAATAAAAGTCACCCCATGACACCTCATTTAAAAATCATAGAAATACGGTCTCAGCCCACTTTCATATTTCCACGGTACCTTGTGCCAAATCATCAATTTTTTTCATGTATAATTCTTTCAAATAAATATCTTTTGAAAAAAAGTCACCCTGTGACACCTCATTTAAAAATGATAGAAATACGAGTCTCAACCCACTTTCATATTTCCACGGCACCTCGTGCCAATTTCTCTATCACAACCGCACGGACAACTCACGTGCCAATATCATCATCATTTACTCACGGCACTTCGTGCCCACATTTCATTTCATAATCCGCATGGAAATAGCCACATGCTCCCAATTTCAACATAGATCAGACTAATATCAATTTACCAACAACGAGACAAATTGCACAAGATACAAAAATAAATACAAGAAAAATCACAACATCACATAAAATTTACCAACGCAATAACTCCACATCATCACATAAAAGTTACAAACACAATAACCCCACATCATCATATGTCATTACCAACACAATAACTCCACAACATAATAACATGTGGTGTAGTATGAGTACACCACGGTCGGTACCCAGTAAGTATCAAGACTAACCTCAGTGAAGTAGTGACGAGGTACAGTCAAGAAACTCACTAGTCTAATAACATATGCAATATAGTATACAAAAATAATAGAAAACAATTAACAATAATGGCAATAATAATCGACCAATGATATACACAGCCGGGCAACAAGAACACCATAAATACTGCTCAACAAATAATGAATATAAGTACAACTAATTAATCAAGCCCTTCAAATATAAATATTTCGCCTATATGTTTTTCAAATAGAAATCTTCGGGATATAATACTTTCACATAAATCCCTTTCTAATAAATATTTTTAAAATGTAATTCCTTCAAATAAATATCTTTCAAATAAAATTCTTTCAAATAAATTTATTTTGAATAAAAGTCACCCTGTGACAATACATTTCAAAATCATAAAATACGGGTCTCAGCCCACTTTCATATTTTCATGGCACCTCATGCCAATTTCTCTATCATAACCGCACGAACAACTCACGTGCCAAATATCATCATCATTTAACCACGACACCTCATCCCCACATTTTATATCATAACCATACGGACAATTCACGTGCCAATATCATCATTATTTACTCACGGCACTTCATGCCCATATTTTCTATCATAACTGCACGGACAGTTCACGTGCCAATATCATCATTATTTACTCACGGCATCTTGTGCCCACATTTCATTTCATAATTCTCCTGGAAATAACCACAGGCTCCCAATTTCACCATATATCATACTATTATCAATTTACTAACAACAATACAAATTGCACAAGGTATAAAAATAAAAACACATCACATGAAAATTACCAACGCAATAAACTCACATCATCATATATCATCCCTGATAATAGCCACCCTCATCTCTCCTATAGGCACCCTTATCACTCCTATTATAGCCTCCCTTATCCCTCCGCCCTGACAATATAAATAGCCACCCTTATCGCTCCTATAGTAGCCTCCCTTATCGCTCCGTTTAATAGCCTCCATTATTACTCCGCCCAAACAATATCTCAACACACATAACAGCAGTGAAATGCCACCCTTATGCCTGCATAATGTCAACAATGGAATTCCACCCTTATACGTCACATAAGAGTAACCCAAATCACACAACAATTCACACAAAATATTATCACAACTGCACAACGTCATCAACTCGTATTCATAAATTGCCCGTAGGCCACAACCATTCCAAAGGTACAACAAAGTCAATTAATTTCACAACAGATAGTCCAGAGCTCAATATAATGTATATAAAATCTCAAAAACAATCACAAGGATGGGAAAATAACTCATCATAGGACAACGCCTTCTTTAATCTAAATTTTAGATAAATATATAAATGCCTCAAATTAAACTTATTTAATTAATTATTTGCAAATAAAAATCAATAACGAAATTATTTTCAAGAAATATCAAATCTACAACACACTGAATTCACATAAAAATCCAAGTGACAATGACACCAAATAATCATATAAAATACAAATTCGACAAACAACGAATGAGGCATTGCAAATCAAGGATTTACTAAGTTCCAACAATTTTCCAATTCAATACATAACGGTGTCTACGAATTTCAACCGACATAATTTGCACATATAAACCAAGTACGTACTCGTCACCTCGCGTACATAGTTTTCAATTACACAATTTTCACATAAGACTCAATGCATAAGGGGTAATTCCCCCACTCAAGGTTAAGCAAGATACTGACCTCGTTTCGAAACAAAATTTCAAGATTCCAATAAACCTCTGACTCGTGAATTCATGTCCGAAAGCTTCAAATCTAGTCAAAAATAATTCAATATACTCAACACGAATCGTAGGAATTAATTCCATATGAATATGCTAAATTTTACAATCTAAATTCGAAATTAACTCAAAAGTCAACAGTGGATCCCACGTTTCGGAACCCGACAAAAGTTACAAAATATGAATGCTCATTCAACAAAGAGTCCAAACATACAAAAGTTATTGAATTCCGACATCGGATTGACCTTGAAATAATCTTTTTATATTTTTGGAAAATTTTATAAAAATCTGATTTTTCTTCCATAAATTCGCGGATTCATGATATAAATGAGTATGGAATCATGAAATATAATTATTATAGCATAAGGAACACTTGCCCCAATGTTTTCCCGTAAAATTTGCCCAGCAATCGCCTAAACCGAGCTCCCAAAACTAAATATTGAGTATAAATGGCAAAACTCCCCGTTTTATGGGGTTTTTACTGTTCGGGCACCACAGGTGGCGTGGGCCATTGCCTGTGGCGCTATTTCCAGAACCCTTAAACATCCTAGCGCTAGGGATAGAGCCCCGCACTACCCTAGGTGCTGACGGCGACGAAAAATCGTTTCCGGCATGAAAATGGGCATAACTCTCTCATACGATGTCCGAATTCGACGATTCTTTTTTGCCATGGCTCCGAAATTTCAATACGGATCTAATGATTTGATCAAAACTGAATTTGGAACTCAATTGCTTAATCTGATATCACGTATTCTTGAAGGATCGATGTCCAAACATTCTAGGTTTGATGCTGAAACATAGCAAATCAAGTCCGATTGACCTCACATTTTGCACACAAGTCATAAATGACATAACAGACCTATCAAAATTTCCATAACTGGATTCCGATGCCGATATAAATAAAGTCGACTCCCAGTCAAACTTCCAAACCTTCCATTTTTAACTCTCACCATTTCATGCAAAATTGACTACGGACTTCCAAATAAATATTCGGACACAATCCTAAGTCCAAAACTACCATACGGAAATATTGGAATCATAAAAATTCCATTCCAGAGTCGTTTACTCAAAAGTCGACTCTCTAATCAACTCTTTTCTTTTAAGCTTCTTAATTAAGAATTGTTCACCCAATTGTATCCCAAATTGTCTGAAAACCAAACTCAACCACTCACGGAAGTCATAATATATATTACGAAGTTGTTCTGGACCTTAAGTCGTTGTACGGGGCGTAAATTTTTAAAACGACAAGTCGGGTCGTTACATTCTCCCCCTCTTAAACATACGTTCATGCTCTAATGTGCCAAGAATTATTCGGATGACATTAAATTACTGAGTGGATTCTTACACACATAACTTGCGGGTGATTCTACGTCACCTAAAATTTAACATGGATCTGACAATGCCATCTCAGTTGAAGATTACTTCTTTCATCCATACTTATAAACTTTAAAACAAATTTCTTACACTCCAAACATTTTCAAAAGGCCTTATTTTTACGTCAACACATGGTATTAGTCTCAACTGGCTATAGCAACTCGTGCATACGCACACATCAACTTTCTTGATAGTGCCGAAGTACTTCAAAATTTTCTGGGGTGTTACATTCTCTCCCACTTAGGATCATTCTCCCTTGAATGATAGGTAGAGTCCGCCCTCAAACATATAACATAACTTATATCTTCTTTCGCACGTCTCAATTACCCAAATTTTACTAACTCCTAAATATTTTTTAGAAATTTTGGCAGAGTCTCCCCTGTAATTGGGCCTATCCACTTGCCAGAGTAACACCAAAACAACTCTAAACAACACATCCACAACCCAATAAAGCACCATAATGTATATATCAATAACACTAATCTCAACATTATAAGCACTATCTTATCATAATGATATCTGGACATGAAGCACATCATATGTATGCCCATAACCACATCTATGGTCTTAGTAATTGTTCATAATTGATTACAACATCGCCAATTAACCTCATGTTAAAAAAATCTCGTTTTAAACCTCGACTTTACTAACAACGAGACACGAGGCATGAAGACCTCATAATTATTTATCCAATTTAACGAGTCATATTTAACGCCACCTGGGCACTCACCTCGTAGGCTAAAACTCAATAATTACAATACGAATATGGCAAATTATGCACAGAGAAATTCATACAAGAATTTTCAAATAAGCCTAACAGGCATGACTCCCTATAAGTACTATAGTACAAATTAAATTTCACAAGGGAGAATTTAAATACATAAATTTTCATCACAAGGATATCATCCTTATATAACTTCCATCGCGGCTCGTAGCCCGATATAAACATATCAAATCATATTAAAATGCGATGATCTCGTCCTCAGTTCTGAATCACAAGTATTTTGCACATTGTGACTATAAATATTTTCCATTTCCTTTCTTTCTTCTTTTTAAAATATTCGGTAAATAATTTTCACAACAAATAATGAACCCTCATACCTGTAGGGCATATAATTCATAAAATTATAATCAATTATCCCGAAATTACATCAAAACCCACTGTAGCGAGTAATAGAAAGTCACTTTTGGACTCATATCCCTCAATAGTGTCCAAAACAACATGATAGACATGGGCTAACATCATCAAATCACCCAACAGTGATAAACAAGTGAGTGGCGTACAAATCACAAACTCGTCCTATATGGAGCACGATAAGAGGTCTCACTTCGATAGTCAGAATTGAATCAAAATAAGAATATTGGTCCTTTCATTATAAATTAAATCATGCCTGTAACGACACCATCAGGTGTAGTGGACTTAGCCACACCATAGAAAATATATCAACGGGTTGGGCCTACTCCTCTAGGGTGCCCTCTACCTGCTTGTCCTCCACCTCTGACTGGTTGTGCACGTGGGTAGTAACTGCATTGGGGCCCATAGCCTGAGTCTTCTGTTAAAATCCAGCCATCCCAAGTCTGGGACAATCTCTCATGATGTGCCTAGTATCACCACACTCATAACAAGCCCTCTGAGGTCGCGGCTGCTTGTACTGAGTCTATGCCAGATAACTAAATAACTACTATAAGAATTTTGTGTCGGTAGTGTACCGTAAGAACTTACTGGAGCACCCCATTGTGTCGGTAGTCTCCGCCATAATGGGTCATAGCTGAAGAGTAAAATCCGCTGAATCTTCCAGAGCTTCGAGACCTTTTGGCCTCCTTAGACTCCCTTTCCTCACCTAGAAGACCCTCAATCCTCCTCGTAATCTCCACCTGATAGCATATTCTGACATTGTCATAGTGTCCTGATGCAACCATTCACACACTGTGCGCCACGCATCTCGGAGAGTTTGGGGAACAAATTCTTTCAAAAACATCTATGAAAACTGAGCCCAAGTAGGTGGTATTGCATCAGCTGGTCTACCTTCTTCATAGATTTTCCACCACTGATACTCTACTCCTGACAACTGAAATGTGGTAAAGGCAACGCCTCTCACTTCCACAATACACATGGTATGTAGAATACGGTGACACTTTTCTAGAAATACCTGAGCATTTTCAATAGATGTGCCACTAAAAGTAGGTGGACTATACCTCTTAAATCTCTCTAGTCTCTTTTGTTCTTCTTCTTATGCCTCTGCCCTGACCTCAGGCTGAATCGGAATAACAGGTTGTACTGGTACTACACCCGAAACCTGACCAATGTGAACTCGCTGCTCTAGAGTACGGGCGGTAGGAGTTTGAGTTACTCCCCTAATCTTTGAAATATTCGGTGCAACAGAGATCAATTCCGTCTGAGTTAATCTACCAAACATATTCAAGAACTACGCTAAAGTCTCCTGAAGTCTGGGGGTAACAACAGGTGCTTTTGGTACCTGTCCCCCAATTTGAGCAACTGGCGGCTCCTCAACTACCCCTCTAACCGATGTTCTAGCTATGACACATGTCCTTCCTCGACCTCTACATCGGCCCTGGCCTCTTGCGGCCCTAGCAGTATGGGCGGGTGCCTGCTCAGCTGATCCGGTAGTACGTCTCCTCACCATCTGTGAGAGAATAGAGATAAAAAGGCTCAAATTCCATAATCAACAAATCCGCACGACATGAATAAAAGAAGTGGAAGTTTCCTAACATTTCTGTAGCATCTCAAAGATAAGTACAAATGTATCTGTACCGATCCGCAAGACTCTACTAGACTTGTTCATGACATGTAGAACCTATGAACCTAGAGCTCTGATACCAACTTGTCAAGAACCAAAATTCCACCACAGGCGTCGTGATGGCACTTAGTTTCTAAAACTAGGTAAGCCGATTACAATTACAATTTAAGTCTTTTTTTAAACATATAATTTAAAACACGTGTCGAAACCAACAGCAAAAATAATTCTTTCAACCTCCCAAGACTGGTAATACTGAGTCACGAACTCTAACTGAATACGTGGAATGATCTCAAGGACCAAATACTCAATACTATTTGATTAATAATTAACAGTACAATAAAATGGAAAGACTCCAAGGTACTGCTACGACCAAGCAGCTCTACCTTGAATCCTTGCGATCACACTCTAACTCTATCTAAGTCCGATATCTCCAAAACCTGACTCTGCACAAAAATGTGCAGAAGTGTAGTATGAATACACCACATTCGATACCCAGTAAATATATACACTAACCTCAGTGGAGTAGTGATGAGGTACAGTCAAGACACTCACTAGTCTATTAACATGTGCAATATAGTATACAAAATTTATAGGAAATAATTAACAATGATGGCAACAATAATCGACCAATGATATACACAGCCGGGCAACAAGAACACCATTAATATTGCTCAACAAATAATGAATACAAGTACAACCAATTAATCAACTCCTTCAAATAAAAATTTTTCGCCTATATGTTTTTCAAATAATAATCTTCATGATATAATATTTTTCAATAAATATATTTCGAATATACTCCCTTCAAATAAATATCATTCAAATAAATCTCTTTTAAATATAATTCCTTCAAATAAATATCTTTCAAATATAATTATTTTAAATATAATTCTTTCAAATAAATATCTTTCGAATAAAAGTAAACCTCTGACGCCTCATTTAAAAATCATAGAAATACGGTCTCAGCCCACTTTCATATTTTCACGGTACCTCATGCCAAATCATAAATGTTTTTCACTCATAATTATTTCAAATATATATCTTTCGGAAAAAAGTTACCCTGTGACACCTCATTTAAAAATCATAGAAATACGGGTCTCAACCCACTTTCATATTTTCACGGCACCTCGTGCTAATTTTATCATTATTTACTCATGGCACCTCGTGCCCACATTTCATTTCATAATCCGCCTGTTCCCAGTTTCAACATAAGTCATAGTATTATCAATTTACCAACAACGAGGCAAATTGCACAAGATATAAAAATAAACACAAGGAAAATCACAACATCACATGAAAATTACCAACGCAATAACCCCACATCATCACATAAAAATTACAAACACAATAACCCCACATCATCACATATCATTACCAACACAATAACCCCACATCATCACATATCATCCCTGACAATAGCCACCCTTATCGCTCCTATATACACCCTTATCACTCCTATAATAGCCTCCCTTATCCCTCCACCCTGACAATATTAATAGCCACCCTTATCGCTCCTATAGCCACATTTATCTCTCCTATAGCCACCCTTATTGCTCCTATAATAGCCTCTTCTTAATAGCCTCCCTTATCACTCCGCCCAAACAATATCCCAATACACATAACAATAATAAAATGCCACCCTTTTGCCCGCATAATGTCTACAATGGAATTCCATCCTTATACGCTGCATAACAGTAACCCAAATCACACAAAAATTCACACAGAATATTATCACAACATCATCAACTCGTATTTACAAATTGCCCGTAGCCCACAACCATTCCAAAGGTACAATAAAGTTAATTAATTTCACAACAGATAGTCCACCGCTCAACACAATATATATAAAATCTCAAAACCAACCACAAGGATGGGAAAATAACTCATCATAGGACAATGATTTATTTAATCAAAATGTTAGATAAATATATAAATGCCTCAATTTAAACTTATTTAATTAATTATTTACAAATGAAAAATCCATAATGAAATTATTTTCAAGAAATATCAAATCTACAACACACTGAATTCACATAAAAATCCAAGTGATAATGACACCAAATAATCATATACAATACAAATTCGACAAACAACGAATGAGGCATTGCAAATCAAGGATTTACTAAGTTCCAATAATTTTCCAATTTAATACATAATGGTGTCTACGAATTTCAACCGACATAATTTGCACATATAAACCAAGTACGTACTCGTCACCTCGCGTACATAGTTTTCAATTACACAATTTTCACATAAGACTCAATGCATAAGGGGTAATTTCTCCACTCAAGGTTAGGCAAGATACTGACCTCGTTTCGAAATAAAATTTCAAGATTCCAATAAACCTATGACTCGTGAATTCATGTCCGAAAGCTTCAAATTTAGTCAAAAACAATTCAATATACTCAACACGAATCGTAGGAATTAATTCCATATGAATTTGCTAAATTTCACAATCTAAATTCGAAATTAACTCAAAAATCAACAGTGGATCCCACGTCACGGAACACGACAAAAGTTATAAAATATGAACGCTCATGCAACCACAAGTCCAACCGTACACAAATTATCTAATTCCGACATTGGATTGGCCTTGAAATAATCTTTTTACATTTTTGGAATATTTTATAAAAATCTGATTTTTCTTCCATAAATTCGCAGATTCATGATGTAAATGAGTATGGAATCATGAAATATAATCAATATAGGATAAGTAACACTTACCCCAATGTTTTCCGTGAAAATCGCCCAAAATGTACCTAAACCGAGCTCCCAAAACTAAACAATGAATAGAAATGGCAAAACTCCCCATTTTATGGGGTTTTTACTGTTCGGGCGCCACAGGTGGCGTGGGGCACTGCCTGTGGTATTGTTTCTAAAACCCTTAAACATCCCATCGCTAGGGCTAGCACCCCGCGCTACCCTGGGCGCTTACGGCGACGGAAAAACGTTCACGACACGGTTCGAATTCGAATTTGACGATTCTTTTTGCTATGGCTCCGAAATTTCAATACAGATCTAATTCTTCAGTATGTGAAGGATCTATGTCGAAACATTCTAGGTTCGATGTTGAAATATTACAAATCAAGTCCGATTGACCTCAAATTTTGCACACAAGTCATAAATAACATAACGGACCTATCAATATTTCCATAACTGGATTCCAACGCTGATATCAATAAAGTCGACTCCCAACCAAACTTCCAAACCTTCCATTTCTAACTTTCGTCATTTCAAGCCAAAATGAACTACGTACTACCAAATAAATATTCGGACACAATCCTAAGTCCAAAATCACCATACGGAACTATTCGAATCATAAAAATTCCATTCTGGAGTCGTTTACTCAAAAGTCGACTCTCTGATCAACTCTTTTTTTAAGCTTCTTAATTAAGAATTGTTCTCCCAATTTGATCCCATATCGTCTAAAAACCAAACTCAACCCCACACGCAAGTCATAATACATATTGCAAAGTTGTTCTATACCTTAAGTCGTTGTACGGGGCATAAATTCTTAAAACGACAAGTCGGGTCATTACACTGGAGCTCTCTTTCTCTTGGCGAATGATATAGTTTGCCATTGTTCCCTCGATTGGTTATTGTTAGGTGCTACTATGGGATCTGTTTCGTTGGTTGATGATGATGGAGTTTGATGGGTGCAATGATGGAAGGTGTGGCCTAGCCTCCCACATAACATGCAGAGGATTTGTTCCCCCTCATAGATGATTTGCTGCTTATATTTGCCCATGAAGATGCAGATTTGGACTGGTTCATCAAGAGGCAGCTCAATACACAGCCGTGCATATCTTCCACGCATAGTTGCACTGGTGCATGCATCTATTTTTAACAGGCGCCCAATGGTGTTACCTATTTTCCTTAGTATTAAGGCATCATAGAACTTAGTGGGTAACTGTGGGAGGCGTATCCAAATTGTTGATCTATCTTGTGTTGCTTCACTTGCTGTGAAATTAGGTTCCCATTTTTTACAGAGAGGAAATAACCATTAACAAACTAATAAATTCCATGGAAATGGAGTTTGCAGCTAGAGAGACGATGAAGGAGAAGAAGATAACCTCTGCAGTACATGAGGCCATGCTTCTAAATTCAGCTTCAGCTGAGCTTCTGGAGACAATATATTGCTTCTTTGATTTCTATGAGATAAGAGCACCACCAAACTTCACTAGATAACCTGTAACTGACATTCTTGTCTCCACACAGGCTCTCCAATCTGAGTCACAGTAGGTTGTTAGCTTGCTTGTATTCTCTGTAGGCATTAAGAGTCCTAGACCAAGTTCTGCCTTGATATATTTCACCACTCTGAGAGCAGCTTCTAGGTGAGATGTTTTGGGGCACTGTCTTAGTGCCTTGGCTAAGTGAGTGAATTTTCTTATGAAGAAACTACACCCTCGAGTCATTCACCTTATCAAACCTCTCTCTCAAATCCTCCAAGACCTTATGCACACTCGATGCATACAACACACTACTTAGTAAACCAGGTCTAACAACATTCATAATCCATGAAAGGACAACAACATTTACCTTTTCCAACATATCATGTAGTTCAAGTAAAAATCTAGATTTAGGATATCGACCATCTACAAACCCTAGCTTGATTTTCCCTAGTAGACCAATTCGCATAGCACGACTCCACAATGCATAGTTTTCAGATCGAACAAGTTGAAGAAAGATCAGAGAACTACCTGGTGTGTCGGTTGGCTGCAAGTACAAGGGGTGATTATGATCGATTGTAGGGAAGACACTTCCTCCAGTTGTAGCATTCACTGGATTTGAAGTTCCAGTAGCATTTGCAGAGGTTGCGCCATGAATTACATCTTCAATTGCCATCTCTAGCTGAATTAATAAGTGAACAACAAAAAACAAGCCCTAGCTTCAATTAGAGTTTCCTCACGAGAATTCACTCACTTATTTGAGTGAATTAGAGAAACTAACAAAGACAACTGAGTTATTGAGTGCCACCGATCAGCGTTACAGGCTCTGATACCATGATAACTTCCATGGAAATAGAGTTTGCAGCTAGAGAGACGACGAAGGAGAAGAAGATCAGAGTTGAGAAAAAGCAGAAATGCTCTGTATTTCTGAGAAAGAAGGAAATGAACATTTTGTCCTTACCTCCTACATGTACAGTGTATTTATAGTTATAACTAACTAACCAAATATTACACAAACACATGTAATATCTTAACTAACTTAAGATGAGTTGGATCCTAGCAGGAATATTACAACTACAGCTTGAACTTTGCCTTCACATGCTCATTGTTCAACACAAACCATGGCCTATTTTGAAGTACTCTGATCATGTTTTCCTCTTTGTTGAATTCCACAATAAAATAGTCAGACCCAAGGTCAATCAGTGGAAAGTGTTTTGATGGTTTCCACAATTCTTGTATTTTCCTTTTTAGGTATTGATGTTAGATTCTTTTTCCTATAAGCTTAGTGATCAATGAGTGCTTCCATGCTTGGTACATGCGATTTTTGTCTTTCTCTGTGAGTTGGATATCCATGCTTGCATCTAGTGGGGATTGTAGCTCCTTTGTAATTGCATCTTTTGATAGGTCAATGCTCATCATATATTCGGTTGAGAGGAGTTTTTCTTTGAAAGAAAACTGTTGGTTAGGTTCATTATTAATACTTGTACTATTGATATCTGGTGGTTTGGGAGGTATCTGGTATTGTTTTTGTTCTTATTTTTGTAGTTTCTCCATAGTTGGATTCAGTGGTAGATTGGTGAGGTTTGTGTAGATGTTATAGAGAAGGTAAAGCTTCTCACTCTACAAGATTGCGGCGTATATCTATTTTAAATTCGCAATGATCATTAAGATAAGTTGTACACCATTACATTGAGAATATGTTTTGTTAATACCAAACGTTGCTGAGAATTCGCTATATTCCAAAGGCTAGAAATGCGATCAGAAACTTAACATGTTCAACAAAGTTTTTGGCGGGAACATGCTAGTCCGAAAAAATGCTCGTCCCTAAAACTATATAGTCAAAATTATTACGAAGAATAATAATAAAAACAAGCTGGACCAGAATCTAAAAAGTAACATAATATGTAGAGAAACGAAAATGCATGTACTTTGATTACAATAATTTAAGAGTCTCTAGACTTTATCTTCAGGGAAGTATACAAACATTCGTTCTTAGTACTGCTATTTAGGGATTAATCAATACTTATTTTATCTTTAAAATTAAAATTAAAAATCTTAATTTCAGGACAACTCAGGATTTATGTTCCGAAAACAGAAAAGGAAAACTGAATTCACGGCACATTGGCTAATTCTTAAATAGCAACCCTTAGAGAGGCTACATGATGTCATTTCTACTTCATCTTCGTGAATATCGGCTAGACTGGACAGAAAAATTGGATTGCTATGAAGACGGACCGAAAACAAGAAGCTCAGTCTAATATTAGGAGAAGGTGTAAGGGATCTTTACACAAATAGCCGCTCATATTCATTATTTATTTTTTCTAGTCATATAAATAAATTATACATAATTATACACATATAATACATAAATTATGTATATATTATAACTCCACCAATTTTATTTACTTTAAGTCGTTGGATGGCCGGCTATTTGGGTTAATTTTTCAAGATGGAGATGTGAGCCATAATGCATAACTATAGGTTTTGGACTATCATTCAGTGCGGTACGTTATCATTTAAATATAAGAGATTTTACACAAATAGCTGGCGGAATTCACTATTTAATTTTTGTAGTCCTTATATATAGATTTTAGATTGATTATATATGATTATACATATAATATATAATTATATGAAGCTGAAGAGGCAAATATGTTATTTGGCGCACAAGCTAAGAAGGAGTTGGAGGGGTAAAAATGTTATTTGGTGCACAAGCGAAAGAGGTAGAGTCCATTTAATAAATACAACCTCTATACGTCTACTCTAATGTTCATTGTTCCAACAAAGAAAGCACACAGAAAGTGATGAGTGATGACTAAATATGGATCGAATGAATGAAATAAAAAGAAAGAAATAAGGTTATTCGGATTAAGTCAAATGATTAGATGGAGTTAGAAACATCATTTTTAGGGTACTATAAATATATTAACATAGACAAAATTTCTAACATTGTGACATTGTACTAAAACTACTCTTAATATATAGTTGCCAGCAATTGACAGGACAAGATACAAACTATATTAATTTACTGAAATACATGCACATATTATTCATACTATAAGCATTAAATANTACATATAATATATAATTATATGAAGCTGAAGAGGCAAATATGTTATTTGGCGCACAAGCTAAGAAGGAGTTGGAGGGGTAAAAATGTTATTTGGTGCACAAGCGAAAGAGGTAGAGTCCATTTAATAAATACAACCTCTATACGTCTACTCTAATGTTCATTGTTCCAACAAAGAAAGCACACAGAAAGTGATGAGTGATGACTAAATATGGATCGAATGAATGAAATAAAAAGAAAGAAATAAGGTTATTCGGATTAAGTCAAATGATTAGATGGAGTTAGAAACATCATTTTTAGGGTACTATAAATATATTAACATAGACAAAATTTCTAACATTGTGACATTGTACTAAAACTACTCTTAATATATAGTTGCCAGCAATTGACAGGACAAGATACAAACTATATTAATTTACTGAAATACATGCACATATTATTCATACTACTCCAGCCTACAACAAAATTTTCTTGATATCTCCACCAAACGACGACGTCAAATTTTCATCCTTATTAGGAATTTTCGATTCTGGAATAGGACGGCCACCCAGAATTGCTAGCGATTGAATCGAAGGGTTATTTTTATCGTCTCGGGTTGAATTTAGAACTGGAATATAATCCATATTTGGTGGTAAGGGCAACACCAAATCCTTTGGCATAGATGGTAGTGGTGATGGTGGTGGCTCCTTTGGTACCTTTGGAAAAATTGGCACTGCTCTACTTGGTGGAGGCTTCATTCCTTGTACTGGACTAAACATTGCTTGATCTATAACATACTTTCCAAATTAGCCTTTGAATCTAGTGGTCTTAATTAAACATGCCAAGTTATTTCTATAAGAGACTTCATTAAGGATAAAATGAGTAGTGAAAGGTAATTTTTCTAAAATAGATGAAAAAAGTAAATCACATAAATATAAATGGAGAAAATATTTTTTTCTTTTTGGTAAAAATACATTGTGTAAATATATTTGTACGATAAGCATTTGAAAATAATGGAAATGGAAAATCAATTTGGAACAAGAAATGAAGCCTTAGAAACCCCACTAAAGCCAAGCTATACTAAGAAGCCTCTTAAATTTATTTCGTAAAATCCATATAATAATTAGATACAATTGAATTTGCCTTTTGATCTAAAGATCAATGAAAATATGACTAAATATAAAGTAGCTAAGTCAGAGACAGTGAGTTAAAGTCAGAAAATAAGTCAAAGATATGAAAAGAAATAAATGAACTTAGAGGAGGAAAAATTAAAATTGAAGAGGAAGATAAATATGCTAACTACTAAGAGAAAATTTATTGTTATTTGCTAACTCGTCTTGTACAACCTCAACAAAATAAATAAATTGCTTAAACTTGAAATCTCTTATTAATAACTTTTATATAAAATAAATTGTATGTTATATATAATAATTAATAATATAGTAAACTCCTAATATTTTTGGGGCGTTCTAATTTTGGGGTCTAGCCTTACGCTTCGGCCGCCCCTGGAAGCATATATTGATACATTTTTATGAAAATTCACTAAAACTTTCAAATGACTTTAGTATTAAGAAACTTAAAAGTCAAACGGAACAATTTTGAATCTTGGATATTAGATAGGGAAAAATTACTTTTAGCCCGCGACAGAAATTATTTATATCCATAGCCGCAAAACTTAATAAAATTTAAGTATTTTTATATCATATAGAAATGCATATTTATAAAACATATATATATTTTTTTTCAGCTATTATTTTTCAGAGCAGCTATACGGTGTCATTTTTCCTAATGGATATCCCGCCACTGATTATTGATTTAATAAAAAGTTTAAAATTAAATAGTTTTCAAATATTAAAAGATGTCATTCTTTGGAAAAGACGACAAAAGAAGAGTATTATATAAAATAAAACAGAGGGACATGTTGATGAACTCACCGAGGTGACGAGTAGGGTTGAGGTCCCGAGTTGAAACAACTGAAGTAGTAAAGAGAAGAAAAGCTAATGTGACCATCGCTAAGCTGGAGCTGCAAAAATATTTGCACAGTCAATTTACTTATATGATAATTATATGTAACTTTCTATAGTAAACAATAATTGATAACTAGACAAAATTACAACTAATTTATAATAAGTTGAACTTCAATGGTTATGTAGAAAGGGTATTTCATATTGTCATTACATATAACTTAACTTATTCTTTTTTAACATACACGGAGGTATTCTTTGAGTTTTAAGAAATTTTGCGTTCAATAGTCTAAAAAGGGAAATTAAGTAAAGAATAAGAAAACTTTTTTATGCGTTGCCTAGCATGAATTTAATCCAGTATTATCTTTATTCATATTTATTTGACGCATATCTCAGCAACGAGAATTTATACTATTTTACAAAATTTCAATGAAATAGAATAGAATTTTACCCCATTTTCATGCTGACAAAAGTATTTTGAGGCTGTAAGATCAAAATATTTCCTCTTTCATATGGTTTGTGTTTTGGTGACAAATAACAAAGTCCTATATATAGATGAAGCAAAACGAAAGATAATAATTATAAGAGGAATCACATTAGAAGCCAATTAATTAACGCATGAGACGATGGTAGTTAGGATTAAGGAGAAAATACTGTATCATTTGAGAAGTAAAGCACAATAAAACATGCGCAAAAGGCATAAATGCAAGAAATTCGTTATTACTAAGGTGGCATTACACCACTAGTACTATTAGTAGGAATAACACTTAAGTTTCCAAACATTGCCAGTTTGTCCTCTTGGATGGTTGTCTTAACAGGATCTCGGGGTGAACAAAATATTTGTGCCAGCAAGAGGTGGTTGTTTGGAGCCTAATTTACTCAAAACGTGTGCCACCTTGTTCCCTTCGCAGAAACTATGCCGGATCACTGGATTCCCCAATTTCTTCAATAAGCACCTGCATTCAAGGACAACGTTCGTATATGCTGGGTAGCTATTATGCTCAAGTAACTGGATTATCTCTGTGGAATCAGTTTCTATTTCTAGGGGAG
>AWOL01S0017430.1:0-36649 GCA_000715115.1 Nicotiana otophora
AGCATTTTATCAAGCACTAGGTGTACATTAAGGTTTCAAGGTCCTTTTATGGAGAATTCCTTCTTCCCACAACCCCTTGTTTACTATTTTAGCTCAACAATATCCCTACATCCCATGATCAATCATTTACGCAAAATAAGCCACTCCCATAGCCATGAATAATCTTGCTAATTGGCCATTTATAGTTAAATTATGAAAGTAAGAGATAGTGTGTACAATATTACCTCTAGGATGAAGACCTAGTGTGCTTCCCTTGTTAATTCTTCCATGATTTTGAGTAAGAATCGGGGAATAATTGATTGAAGAACTCTCTCCCTCTCTAGAGCCTTTTCTCTCACTCAAAATATCAAGTTCTCTCTTCACAAAGTCTTCGGAACCCCGTCTAAAACTCACCCGAGGCCCTACGGACCTTTACTAGATATACCAACACATCTTAAACTAAAATACGAACTTAGTCGATGCCTCAAACCACGACAAAAAAAGTCGAAATTACAAATCGCGTCTCGCATCGAATTATGAGTATGAATTTTCCAAAATCTATAATTTGTGCCGGAATATATCAAATCAATCCGGAATGACTTCACATTTTGCACATGAGTCATATATGACATAATGGACCTGTGTCAATTTCTGGAATCGAAATCTGACCCCGTTATCAACAAAATCAACCTTCGGCCAACTTATAACTATTTTAAAACTTCAAATTTTGCAATTTTCACCATAATGAGGCGAATTATCCTACGTACTTCCAAATCCAAATCCGTAGCTATGCCTAAATCTGAAATCACCATACGAAGCCATTAAAAGCATAAAAATTCTATTCCGGAGTCGTTTGCACAAATGTCAAACTCCGGTCAACTCTTTTCTTTTAAGCTTCTAAAATGAGAATTATTCTTCCAATTTAATCTCGAATTATCCGAAAACCAAACTCGGCCGCACACGCATGTCATAATACATATTTCATAGCTGCTCGCGACCCTGAACTTTTGAACGGGACATTAATTCTCAAAACGACAAGTTGGGTCAGTACATACATGGACTTTCCAACAACAAGGCATTTCGAATCAAGACATTTAAATATACATTTGTGCAAATAGGAGTCTTAGGAACATCACGATTTCTTACACAATCTTTCTTTAGCTTTGATTTGAAACACAACTTGAAGTCAAGGCATTTAGACAAGCAACCCATACTTTGAACACATTCTCAAATAGTAGTACAACATAACAAGAGAATTTGAATTACATATTGATCACGGATGTCTTTTGACACCAGCATATTCGGGTAATCGATTCACAATGAGCAACTCGGGACTTACATGGATATTGTGGGGTTTAATTTTTAAGCGAAGAGTATAGCCAACATACCTCACTTGAGCTTCCTTAACTCTAAAATGTTCCGAAAATCTTAGCAACTTCAATCTATTTTAGAAAAGTAACAAATTAAATTAGGAAGGTGATCATGGTTCTAGCTCATTTGAGCATTTTATCAAGCACTAGGTGTACATTAAGGTTTCAAGGTCCTTTTATGGAGAATTTCTTCATCCCACAACCCCTTCTTTTCTATTTTAGCTTAACAATCTCCCTACATCCAATGATCAATCATGCATGAAAAATAAGCCACTCCCATACCCATGAAATATCTTACTAATTGGCCATTTATAGTTAAATTTAGAAATTAAGAGATAGGGTGTACAATCTTACGACTAGGATGAAGACCTAGTGTGTTTCCCTTGTTAATTCATCCACGAGTTTTAGTAAGAATTGGGGAATAATTGATTGAGGAACTCTCTCCCTCTCTAGAGCCTTTTCTCTCACTCAAAATATCAAGTTCTCCCTTCACAAAGTCTTCGGAACCCCGTCTGAAACTCACCCGAGGCCCTCAGGACCTTTACTAAATATACCAACACATCTTAAACTACAATAGGAAATTAGTCAAGGCCTCAAACCACGTCAAAAAAAGTCAAAATTATAAATCGCGCGTTGAATCGAATTATGTGTATGAATTTTCATAATTTGCGCCGAAATATATCAAATCAATCCGGAATGACTTCAAATCTTGCTCAAGAGTCATATATGATATAATGGACCTGTGTCAATTTTTGGAATCGAAATCTGACGCCGTTATCAACAAAATCAACCTTCGGCCGACTTATAGATATTTTAAAACTTTACATTTTAAAATTTTCACCATAATGAGCCGAATTGTCCTACGGACTTCCAAATCCAAATCCGGACCTACGCCTAAATCTGAAATCACCATACGAAGCCATTAAAATCATAACAATTCCATTCCGGAGTCGTTTGCACAAATGTCAAACTTCGGTTAACTCTTTTCTTTTAAGCTTCTAAAATGAGAATTGTTCTTCCAAGTTAATCTCGAATCATCCGAAAACCAAACTCGGCCGCACACGCATGTCATAATATATATTTCAAAGCTGCTCGAGACACTAAACGTTTGAACGGGACGTTAATACTCAAAACGACAAATTGGGTCAGTACATTCATGGACTTGCCAACAACAAGGCATTTCTATTCAAGACATTTAAGTATACATTTGAGCAAATAGGAGTCTTAGGCACATCACGATTTCTTACACAATCTTTCTTTAGCTTTGATTTGAAACACAACTTGAAGTCAAGGCATTTAGACAAGCAAACCATACTTTAAACACATTCTCAAATAGTAGCACAACATAACAAGAGAATTTGAATTACATATTGATCATGGATGTCTTTTGACACCAGCATATTCGGGTAATCGATTCACAATGAGCAAATCGGCACTTACATGGATATTGTGGGGTTTAATTTTTAAGGGAAGAGTATAGCCAACATACCTCACTTGAGCTTCCTTAACTCTAAAATGTTCCGAAAATCTTAGCAACTTCAATCTATTTTAGAAAAGTAACAAATTAAATTAGGAAGATGATCATGGTTCAAGCTCATTTGAGCATTTTATCAAGCACTAGGTGTACATTAAGGTTTTAAGGTCATTTTATGGAGAATGGCTTCATACCACAACCCCTTCTTTTCTATTTTAGTTTAACAATCTCCTTACATCCAATGATCAATCATGCATGCAAAATAAGCCACTCCCATACCCATGAAATATCTTACTAATTGGCCATTTATTGTTAAATTTCGAAATTAAGAGATAGGTTGTACAATCTTACGTCTAGAATGAAGACCTAGTGTGTTTCCCTTGTTAAGTCTTCCACGAGTTTTAGTAAGAATTGGGGAATAATTGATTGAGGAACTCTTTCCCTCTCTAGAGCCTTTTCTCTCACTCAAAATATCAAGTTCTCCCTTCACAAAGTGTTCGGAACCCCGTCTGAAACTCTCCCGAGGCCCTCAGGACCTTTACTAAATATACCAACACATCTTAAACTACAATAGGAACTTAGTCGAGGCCTCAAACCACGTAAACAAAAGTCAAAATTATAAATCGCGCGTTGAATCGAATTATGTGGATGAATTTTCATAATTTGCGCCGAAACATATCAAATCAATCCGGAATGAGATCAAATTTTGCAAATGAGTCATATATGACATAATGGGCCTGTGTCAATTTCTGGAATCGAAATCTGACCCCGTTGTCAACAAAATCAACCTTCGGCCAACTTATAACTATTTTAAAACTTCAAATTTTCAAATTTGCACCTTAATGAGCCGAATTGTCCTACGGACTTCCAAATCCAAATCCAGACCTACGCCTAAATCTGAAATCACCATACGAAGCCATTAAATCATAAAAATTCCATTCCGGAGTCGTTTGCACAAATGTCAAACTTCGGTCAACTCTTTTCTTTTAAGCTTCTAAAATGAGAATTGTTCTTCCAATTTAATCACGAATCATCCGAAAACACGCATGTCATAATACATATTGCAAAGCTGCTCGAGACACTAAATGTTTGAACGGGACATTAATACTCAAAACGACAAGTTAGGTCAGTACATTCATGGACTTTCCAACAACAAGGCATTTCTTTTCAAGACATTTAAGTATACATTTGAGCAAATAGGAGTCTTAGGCACATCACGATTTCTTACACAATCTTTCTTTAGCTTTGATTTGAAACACAACTTGAAGTCAAGGCATTTAGACAAGCAACCCATACTTTGAACACATTCTAAAATAGTAGCACAACATAACAAGAGAATTTGAATTACATATTGATCATGGATGTCTTTTGACACTAGCATATTTGGGTAATCGATTCATAATGAGCAACTCCGGACCTACATGGATATTGTGGGGTTTAATTTTTAAGAGAAGAGTATAGCCAACATACCTCACTTGAGCTTCCTTAACTCTAAAATGTTCCGAAAATCTTAGCAACTTCAATCTATTTTAGAAAAGTAACAAATTAAATTAGGAAGATGATCATGGTTCTAGCTCATTTGAGCATTTTATCAAGCACTAGGTGTACATTAAGGTTTGAAGGTCCTTTTATGAAGAATTTCTTCATCCCACAACCCCTTCTTTTATATTTTAACAATCTCCCTACATCCAATGATCAATCATGCATGCAAAATACGCCACTCCCATACCCATGAAATATCTTACTAATTGGCCATTTATAGTTAAATGTCGAAATTAAGAGATAAGGTGTACAATCTTACGTCTAGGATGAAGACTTAGTGTGTTTCCCTTGTTAATTCTTCCATGAGTTTTAGTAAGAATTGGGGAATAATTGATTAAGGAACTCTCTCCCTCTCTAGAGCCTTTTCTCTCACTCAAAATATCAAGTACTCCCTTCACAAAGTTTTCGGAACCCCGTCTAAAACTCACCCGAGGCCCTAAGGACCTTTACTAAATATACCAACACATCTTAAACTACAATAGGAAATTAGTCGAGGCCTCAAAATTATAAATCGCGCGTCAAATCGAATTATGTGTATGAAATTTCCAAATTCTATAATTTGCGCCGAAACATATCAAATCAATCCGTAATGACTTCAAATCTTGCACATGAGTCATATATGACATAATGGACCTGTGTCAATTTCTGGAATCGAAATCTGACTCCGTTATCAACAAAATCAACCTTCGGACAACTTATAACTATTTTAAAACTTAAAATTTTCCAATTCTCACCATAATGAGCCGAATTGTCCTACAGACATCCGAATCATAATTCGGACATACGCATAAATCTGAAATCACCATATGAAGCCATTGAAATCATAGAAATTCCATTCCGGAGTCGTTTGCACAAGCGTCAAACTCTGGTCAACTCTTTTCTTTTAAGCTTCTTAAATGATAATTGTTCTTCCAATTTAATCTCAAATCATCCGAAAACCAAACTCGGCCGCACACACATGTCATAATACATATTTCAAAGCTACTCAGGACCCTGAACTTTTGAACGGGACATTAATTCTCAGAACGACAAGTTGGGTCATTACATTTATAGACTTTCCAATAACACGGCATTACTATTTAAGACATTTAAGTATACATTTGAGCAAATAGGATTCTTAGGCACATCATGATTTCTTACATAATATTTCTTTAGTTTTGATTTGAAACACAACTTGAAGTCAAGGCATTTAGACAAGAAACCCATGCTTTGAACATATTCTCAAATAGTAGTACAACATAACAAGAGAATTTGAATTACATATTGATCACGGATGTCTTTTGACACCAGCATAGTCGGGTAATCGATTCACAATCAGTAACTCAGGACTTACATGGATATTGTGGGGTTTAATTTTTAAGAGAAGAGTTTAGCCAACATACCTCACTTGAGCTTCCTTAACTCTAAAATGTTCCGAAAATCTTACCAACTTCAATCTATTTTAGAAAAGTAACAACTTAAATTAGGAAGATGATCATGGTTGTAGCTCATTTGAGCATTTTATCAAGCACTAGGTGTACATTAAGGTTTGAAGGTCCTTTTATGGAGAATTCCTTCTTCCCACAACCCCTTGTTTACTATTTTAGCTCACCAATATCCCTACATCACATGATCAATCATTTACGCAAAATAAGCCACTCCCATAGCCATGAATTGTCTTGCTAATTGGCCATTTATAGTTAAATTTTGAAAGTAAGAGATAGTGTGTACAATATTACCTCTAGGATGAAGACCTAGTGTGCTTCCCTTGTTAATGCTTCCATGATTTTGAGTAAGAATCGGGGAATAATTTATTGAAGAACTCTCTCCCTCTCTAGAGCCTTTTCTCTCACTGAAAATATCAAGTTCTCCCTTCACAAAGTCTTCGGAACCCCGTCTGAAACTCATTCGAGGCCCTTGGGACCTTTACTAGATATACCAACACATCTTAAACTACAATACGAACTTAGTCGAGGCCTCAAACCACGACAAAAAAAGTCGAAATTACAAATCGCGTCTCTCATCGAATTATGAGTATGAATTTTCCAAAATCTATAATTTGTGCCGGAATATATCAAATCAATCCGGAATGACTTGACATTTTGCACATGAGTCATATATGACATAATGGACCTGTTTCAATTTCTGGAATCGAAATCTGACCCCGTTATCAACAGAATCAACCTTCGGCCAACTTATAACTATTTTAAAACTTCAAGTTTTGCAATTTTCACCATAATGAGGCGAATTGTCCTACGGACTTCCAAATCCAAATCCGTACCTATGCCTAAATCTGAAATCACCATACGAAGCCATTAAAAGCATAAAAATTCCATTACGGAGTCATTTGCACAAATGTCGAACTCCGGTTAACTCTTTTCTTTTAAGCTTCTAAAATGAGAATTATTCTTCCAATTTAATCTCGAATCATCTGAAAACCAAACTCGGCCACACACGCATGTCATAATACATATTTCATAGCTGCTCGAGACCCTGAACTTTTGAACGGAACATTAATTCTCAAAACGACAAGTTGGGTCAGTACATACATGGACTTTCCAACAACAAGGCATTTCCAATCAAGACATTTAAATATGCATTTGTGCAAATAGGAGTCTTAGGAACATCACGATTTCTTACACAATCATTCTTTAGCTTTGATTGGAAACACAACTTGAAGTCAAGGCATTTAGACAAGCAACCCATACTTTGAACACATTCTCAAATAGTAGTACAACATAACAAGAGAATTTGAATTACATATTGATCACAGATGTCTTTTGACACCAGCATAGTCGGGTAATAGATTCACAATGAGTAACTCGGGACTTACATGGATATTGTGGGGTTTAATTTTTAAGAGAAGAGTTTAGCCAACATACCTCACTTGAGATTCCTTAACTCTAAAACGTTCCGAAAATCTTAGCAACTTCAATCTATTTTAGAAAAGTAACAAATTAAATTAGGAAGATGATCATGGTTCTAGCTCTTTTGAGCATTTTATCAAGCACTAGGTGTACATTAAGGTTTGAAGGTCCTTTTATGGAGAATTTCTTCATCCCACATCCCCTTCTTTACTATTTTAGCTCAATAATCTCCCTACATCCCATGATCAATCATGTACGCAAAATAATCCACTCCCATACCCATGAATTATCTTGCTAATTGGCCATTTATAGTTAAATTTTGAAAGTAAGAGATAGTGTGTAAAATATTACCTCTAGGATGAAGACCTAGTGTGCTTCCCTTATTAATTCTTCCATGATTTTGAGTAAGAATCGGGGAATAATTGATTGAAGAACTCTCTCCCTCTCTAGAGCCTTTTCTCTCACTCAAAATATCAAGTACTCCCTTTACAAAGTTTTCGGAACCCCGTCTAAAACTCACCCGAGGCCCTACGGACCTTTACTAAATATACCAACACATCTTAAACTACAATAGGAAATTAGTCGAGGCCTCAAAATTATAAATCGAGCGTCAAATCGAATTATGTGTATGAAATTTCCAAATTCTATAATTTGCGCCGAAACATATCAAATCAATCCGGAATGACTTCAAATCTTGCACATGAGTCATATATGACATAATGGACCTGTGTCAATTTCTGGAATCGAAATCTGACCCCGTTATCAACAAAATCAACCTTCGGACAACTTATAACTATTTTAAAACTTAAAATTTTCCCATTCTCACCATAATGAGCCGAATTGTCCTACAGACTTCCGAATCATAATTCGGACATACGCGTAAATCTGAAATCACCATATGAAGCCATTGAAATCATAGAAATTCCATTCCGGAGTCGTTTGCACAAGCNTTTCACAAAGACTTCGGAACCCCGTCTGAAACTCATTCGAGGACCTTGGGACCTTTACTAGATATACCAACACATCTTAAACTACAATACGAACTTAGTCGAGGCCTCAAACCACGTCAAAAAAAGTCGAAATTACAAATCGCGTCTCGCATCGAATTATGAGTATGAATTTTCCAAAATCTATAATTTGTGCCGGAATATATCAAATCAATCCGGAATGACTTCACATTTTGCACATGAGTCATATATGACATAATGGACCTGTGTCAATTTCTGGAATCGAAATCTGACCCCGTTATCAACAAAATCAACCTTCGGCCAACTTATAACTATTTTAAAACTTCAAATTTTGCAATTTTCACCATAATGAGGCGAATTATCCTACGTACTTCCAAATCCAAATCCGTAGCTATGCCTAAATCTGAAATCACCATACGAAGCCATTAAAATCATAAAAATTCCATTCCGGAGTCGTTTGCACAAATGTAAAACTCCAGTCAACTCTTTACTTTTAAGCTTCTAAAATGAGAATGGTTCTTCCAATTTAATATCGATCATCCGAAAACCAAACTCGGCCGCACACGCATGATATAATACATATTTCATAGCTACTCGAGACCCTCAACTTGTGAAAGGGACATTAATTCTCAAAACGACAAGTTGGGTCAGTACATACATGGACTTTCCAACAAAAAGGCATTTCTAATCAAGACATTTAAATATACATTTGTGCAAATAGGAGTCTTAGGAACATCATGATTGCTTACACAATCTTTCTTTAGCTTTGATTTGAAACACAACTTGAAGTCAAGGCATTTAGACAAGCAACCCATACTTTGAACACATTCTCAAATAGTAGCACAACATAACAAGAGAATTTGAATTACATATTGATCATGGATGTCTTTTGACACCAGCATATTCGGGTAATCGATTCACAATGAGCAACTCGGGACTTACATCGATATTGTGGGGTTTAATTTTTAAGAGAAGAGTATAGCCAACATACCTCACTTGAGCTTCCTTAACTCTAAAATGTTCCGAAAATCATAGCAACTTCAATCTATTTTGGAGAAGTAACAAATTAAATTAGGAAGATGATCATGGTTCTAGCTCATTTGAGCATTTTATCAAGCACTAGGTGTACATTAAGGTTTCAAGGTCCTTTTATGGAGAATTTATTCATCCCACAACCCCTTCTTTTCTATTTTAGCTCAACAATCTCCCTACATCCAATGATCAATCATGCATGCACAATAAGCCACTCCCATACCCATGAAATATCTTACTAATTGGCCATTTATAGTTAAATTTCGAAATTAAGAGATTGGGTGTACAATCTTACGTCTAGGATGAAGACCTAGTGTGTTTCCTTTGTTAATTCTTCCACGAGTTTTAGTAAGAATTGGGGAATAATTGATTGAGGAACTCTCTCCCTCTCTAGAGCCTTTTCTCTCACTCAAAATATCAAGTTCTCCTTTCACAAAGTCTTCGGAACCCCGTCTGAAACTCACTCGAGGCCCTCGGGACCTTTACTAGATATACCAACACATCTTAAACTACAATACGAACTTAGTCGAGGCCTCAAACCACATCAAAAAAAGTCGAAATTATAAATCGCGCGTCGAATCGAATTATGAGTATGAAGTTTCCAAATTCTATATTGTGTGCATAAACATGTCAAATCAATCCGAAATGACTTCAAATCTTGCACATGAGTCATGTATGACATAATGGACCTGTGTCAATTTCTGGAATCGAAATCAGACCCCGTTATCAACAAAATCAACCTTTGGACAAATTATAACTATTTTAAAACTTCAAATTTTCCAATTTTCACCATAATGAGCCGAATTGTCCTACAGACATTCAAATCCAAATCCGGACATACGTGTAAATATGAAATCACCATACGAAGCCATTAAAATCATAAAGATTCCATTCGGAGTCGTTTGCACAAACGTCAAACTCCGGTCAACTCTTTTCTTTTAAGCTTCTTAAATGAGAATTGTTCTTCCAATTTAATCTCGAATCATCCGAAAACCAAACTCGGCCGCACATGAATGTCATAACACATATTTCAAAGTTGCTCGGGAACCTGAACTTTTGAACGGGACGTTAATTCTCAAAATGATAAGTTGGGTCGTTAGATTCATAGACTTTCCAATAACAAGGCATTTCTATTAAAGACATTTAAGTATACATTTGAGCAAATAGGAGTCTTAGGCACATCACGATTTCTTACACAATCTTTCTTTAGCTTTGATTTGAAACACAACTTGAAGTCAGGTCATTTAGACAAGCAACCCATACTTTGAACACATTCTGAAATAGTAGTACAACATAGCAAGAGAATTTGAATTACATATTGATCGCGGATGTCTGTTGACACCAGCATATTAAGGTAATCGATTCACAATGAGCAACTTGGGACTTACATGGATATTGTGGGTTCAGTTTTTAAGAGAAGAATTTAGCCAACATACCTCACTTGAGCTTCCTTAACTCTAAAATGTACCGAAAATCATACCAACTTCAATCTATTTTAGAAAGGTTACAACTTAAATTAGGAAGATGATCATGTTTGTAGCACATTTGAGCATTTTATCAAGCACTAGGTGTACATTAAGGTTCCAAGGTCCTTTTATGGAAAAGTCCTTCATCCCACAACCCCTTGTTTACTATTTTAGCTCAACAATATCCCTACATCCCATGATCAATCATGTACGCAAAATAAGCCACTCCCATACCCACGAATTATCTTACTAATTGGACATTTATAGTTAACTTTCGAAAGTAAGAGAGAGTGTGTACAATATTACCTCTAGGATGAAGACCTAGTGTGCTTCCCTTATTAATTCTTCAATGATTTTGAGTAAGAATTGGGGAAGAATTGATTGAAGCACTCTCTCCCTCTCTAGAGCCTTTTCTCTCACTCAAAATATCAAGTTCTCCCTTCACAAAGTCTTCCGAACCCCGTCTGAAACTCACCCGAGGCCCTCGGGACCTTTATTAAATATACAAACACTTCGTAAACTACAATATGAACTTAGTTGAGGCCTCAAACAACGTCAAAAAATTCGAAATTACAAATCGCGCCTCGAATCGAATTATGAATATGAATGTTCAAAAATCTATAATTTGTGCCGAAACATATCAAATCAATCCGGAATGACTTCAAATTTTGCACATGAGTCATATATGACATAATGGACCCGTGTCAATTTTTGGAATTGAAATTTGACCTCGTTATCAACAATATCAACCTTCAGCCAACTTATAACTATTTTAAAACTTCAACATTTCCAGTTTTCACCATAATGAGCCGAATTTTCCTACGGACTTCCGAATCCAAATCCGGACATACGCCTAAATCTGAAATCACCATACTATGCCATTAAAATCATAAAAATTCCATTTCGGAGTCGTTTGCACAAACGTCAAACTCCGGTCAACTCTTTTCTTTTAAGCTTCTTAAATGAGGATTGTTCTTCCAATTAAATCTTGAATCATCCGAAAACCAATCTAGACCGCACACACATGTCATAATACATATTTCAAAGCTGCTCGAATCCCTGCACTTTTGAACGGGACGTTAATTCTCAAAACGACAAGTTGGGTCATTACATTCATGGACTTTCAAACAACAAGGCATTTCTATTCAAGACATTTAAGTATACATTTGAGCAAATAGGAGTCTTAGGCACATCACGATTTCTTACAGAATCTTTCTTTAGTTTTGATTAGAAACATAACTTGAAGTCAAGGCATTTAGATAAGCAACCCATACTTCTAACACATTCTCAAATAGTAGTACAACATAACAAGAGCATTTGAATTACATATTGATCACGGATGTCTGTTGACACCAGCTTATTCAGGTAATCGATTCACAATGAGCGCTACAGGACTTACATGGATATTGTGGGGTTCAATTTGTAAGAGAAGAGTTTAGCCAACATACCTCACTTGAGCTTCCTTAACTCTAAAATATTCAAAAAATCTTAGCAACTTCAATCTATTTTAGAAAAGTTACAAATTTAATTAGGAAGATTATCATGGTTCTAGATCATGTAAGCATTGTATCAAGCACTAGGCGTTCATTAAGGTTTCAAGGTCTTTTTATGGAGAATTCCTTCATCCCACAACCCCATCTTTACTATTTTAGCCTAACAATATCCCTACATCCCATGATCAATTATGTATGAAAAATAAGCCACTCCTATACCCATGAATTATCTTACTAATTGCCCATTTATAGTTAAATTTCGAAATTAAAAGATAGGGTGTAGAATGTTACCTCTAGGATGAAGACCTAGTGTGCATCCCTTGTTAATTCTTCCAATAGTTTGAGTAAGCATTCGGGATTAATTTATTGAGGAACTCTCTCCCTCTCTAGAGCCTTTTCTCTCACACAAAATATCAAGTTCTCCCTTCAGAAATTGTCCATAGACTCTAAATAATGAAATAGGGTCGAGTTATAAAAACCCAAAAATGAAGCTCCGAAATGGGATATGCGATCGCATATGAGACCGCATAATGGTTCTGCGGTCCGCGAAATGGCCTTCTGGAACTGGGCTGGTC
Organism: Nicotiana otophora; assembly: GCA_000715115.1. Classification (NCBI taxonomy): domain Eukaryota; kingdom Viridiplantae; phylum Streptophyta; class Magnoliopsida; order Solanales; family Solanaceae; genus Nicotiana; species Nicotiana otophora. Next base: position 12,746 of record AWOL01S0017430.1, read on the forward strand.
TGCCCCACTCTGCAGCCATTATGCGGTCCCCAGACCTGTTATGCGGTCGCATAAACGCTGCACAACCTCCCTCCGCAAAATTTCCATGTTGGTTCTGCGATCGGTGCGTGACCAGCAAAATAGTTTTGCGGTCGCATGATGGGCCCCAAAATGACATCCAAAATTTGACCAAATAACTACCTCACTCTGCGGCCATTCTGTGGCCCGCATAGTTATTCTGCGGCCTCATAATAGGCCGCAAAAATGCCATATTCTGCCAAACATTTTCCTTCAACTTCCTAACCATGAGGTCAACCGTGAGATGCTCTGAACCGCAACAAATTCAAGAACCTTCATTTCTTCAACCGTTGGAGCAACCGTGTCCAACGGTTTGAGCAACCTTATCCAATGGTTGGAGCAAAAACTAGAATTTCCAGCAACTTCAACAAAGTTCAAATCGATCCGAACCCCGTCTGAAACTCACCCGAGGCCTTTAGGGACTTCACTAAATATACAAACACGTCATAAAATACAATACAAACTTAGTCGAGGCCTCAAACCATGTCAACAAATGTTGAAATTATAAATCACACCTCGAATTGAATTATGAGTTTATGAATTTTCCAAATTCTATAATTTGTGCCAAAATATATCAAATCAATCCGGAATGACTTCAAATTTTGCACATGAGTCATATATGACATAATGGACCTGTTTCAATTTCTGGAACCGAAATCGAACCATGTTATCAACAAAATCAACCTTCGGCCAACTTATAACTATTTTAAAACTTCAACTTTTCTAATTTTCACCATAATGAGCCGAATTATCCTATTGAATTCCAAATCCAAATCCGGATATACGCCTAAGCCTGAAATCACCATATGAAGTCATTGAAATCATAAAAATTCCATTCTAGAGTCGTTTGTACAAACGTCAAACTCTAGTCAACTCTTTTCTTGTAAGCAACTTAAATGGGAATTGTTCTTCAAATTTAATCTCAAAATCATCCGAAAACCAAACTGAACCGCACACGGATGTCATAATACATATTTCAAAGCTACTCGAGACCCTAAACCTTTGAAGGGGACGTTAATTCTCAAAACGACAAGTTGGGTCATTACATTTATCTCACTCATTATTGAGTTATTCTTATTTTAAGTCATTATTACTTATTATGTTATTTATTGTTGAGCTTATTCTTTCGTTTCATTGTGTAATTGTAATTCTTGTGTGGACATAACTGCCGTACTCCCGTGTTATTGTTGTTGTCGTTGTACTCAGTGTTGTTGAGCTGTGGGCTATGTGTTGTTGTGGTATTGGGATTGTTGGTAAGGAAATGTTGTGGCATATGGGCACATGTGGTGCGAGTTGTTATATTGTGTTGTTATATTTTTGGCACATGTGGAATTGCTTAGAGGATTTTCAAGGTGTTTGCACGTGAGTTATTCGTGCTATTATTATTATTGATATTTGCACATGCGGCGTGATAAGGCGGGCTATATATGTTTGGTTTGCGCATGCGGCGAGAAAAGGTGGGATAATTATTATGCATATGTGGCAAGATAAGGCGGGCATTTACTTTATTGCGCATACGTCGAGACAAAGGGGCTATGTCGGGGATGATTTGTGATGGTCGGGGGGCATTGTCATTGATAATATTTTTGTGGTGGTGTGACTATCTTGTGTGAGTCATGCATATCAAGGGATTTATTTGTGTTGTTTCCAATGTACTATTCGGTGTCTATAATCTTACTTGTATACTCGAGCTATGATTGTACACTTGCACAACCATACAGCGTAATTTGTCACCTATATCAATCCATAAGTATAATTCTTGATGTTCATTGATTGTGTACATGTATTCTTGTATATCTACTTTCTGTGTGAGGGATTGTTGGCATGTGAGTTGTTCGTGAGGATATGAGATATTGTTACAGTTGGCACATGAGTTATCCATGCAGGTATGAGGTTATTATTATTGGTATTGGCACATGAGTTGCCCGTGCAGTGCGTGAGTTGTCTGTGCAGTTGTGATTGACAAAGTGGGCACGAGATGCCATGCGATTATGAATCATGATTTGGGACTCGTGATTTGTGATTATGAGGCATGGTACCTCGGTGTAATGCTTGTATAATCCTTGTGAAATAATGGTTGATTATTTTGTTGTCACTGTTTTCCTTAATTGGTTTCACTAGTACTTTAACTGTGTTCTGGTTACCTTGCAGCGTTATCACATGTTTACTCCTTGTTGCTTACTGTTGCTCCTACTTTCCATTTGCTAGCGTTATATACTTATTCTTTCCCTGTTTATCCTTACTATTATATCCGTTCCTCTATTAGCTTTATATCATTACTTGCACAAGTTATTTTGTCTAGTAGGTGTCTCGACTGTTCTTCATCAGTACTCCACCGTGGTTGGTCATAATACGTATTGTGTACCATTGTGGTGTACTCATTCCACGCTTCTGCACATTTTCATTCAGATGTACATCTGCCCGTGTCGGACGGTACTGACTGACCATTTATTTTCGGAGACTTCACGGTCCACTTGGTCGATGCTCGTAGTCCTCGGAGTCATCACCTTCTTTTAGTTGTATTATTCTTTATATCCTGTTCAAACTAGTATTGTATTTAGAGATTATTAGTGCACTATCTGTAGAGCTTATGACTCGTTTCCACCAATGTTTTGGAATTTTTGACAGTTGTACTGTTTAGGGTTTTATTATGATAGCTTAATAGTTTAATTTGATATCTAATCTATAAATTCTGTTAACTTTCATCATATGTTAGGCTTACCTAGTCTTAGAGTCCAGGTGCCATCACGACATCCTAAGGTGGGAATTTGGAGTCGTGAGTTGGTGTCAGAGCTCTAGGTTCATAGGTGCTACGAGTCATACGAAAGCTTAGTAGAGACTTGCAGATCAATATGGAGATGTATGTACTTATCTCCGAGAGGCTATGAATATATTAGGATCCTTCACTTCTTTCAATCCTATCGTGCGAGTTTTTTGATTTTAGAGTTTGAGCCTTTGTCGTTATATTCTCACACAGATGGTATGGACACAAGCTGCAGTTAGAGATGATGCTGCCTCCAGAGCCGATGTCGCTAGAGGATGAGGCAAAGGTAGAGGTAAAGGCCGAGGATGAGCACGTGCTAAAGTAGAGAACCGACCAGAGCAGCAGTTGAGGAGCCATTAGTAGCTCCGACTGGGCGCCAGGCTCTAGAGGTGCCTGTTGCTATTCCCAGACTTCAAGAGACTTTAGCGCAGTTCTGTGCATGTTTGATATATTTGCTCGGGTGGGAATGATTATGGTTTCATCAACTACTTCATAGATCGAGGGAGGAGTTCAGATGATAACAACATGATAGGGGTCCAAGAGTTACTAAAGAAATACAAGAAAAACGTGCGGAAGCTAAAAGAAAATAAAGAAATGAAAAATACAGATAGATTGAATTCAAGAAAGAGTTTCTTGAATTCAAGATGTCTATTCTTGAAGTTGAGTCCTAGCAACAACAATTAGGTAACGAAGAACTAATCGCGATTGGTAGAGAATTAAGAATAAGAGATAGATTCTGAAACCCGACCCTTTAGAATAACAAGAACAAAAATAAGCCTAAACTTATCACCTTTCTTGAATACTTATAAGTGATCTAAGATTTCGAAAATGGTTTAATCTTACCACCTTAAGTTGATTCTTGAAGGTTGAAGAGTAAATCCATAAGTAGCCAAGAGTGCAAGAAAAATATCACTTTTTTGTCGATATTGTCTATCATGATCTTCCTAAAAACTAAAAATATACCCCTTTATATAGAGAGGGAGTCACTTAGTTCTACCAAAACAAATAAAGAAAGAAAATCCTAACTACTTCAGACAAAAAGTCCTAACTACATGGGACAAAATGTCCAACTACCTTAGGATATGATCTTGAAAGTCCATAACCAATTTTGGAAATCTTATAAATCATTGAAAAAGAAATAAAGTCCTAACTACTTTGGACAAAATGTACAACTACCATAGGATAGGATCTTAAACGTCCAAAACCAATCTTAGAATTGGAAATCTAGAAAATCTTGAAGGAAATTTACAAGCAACTTGGCACCAACTTTCACTCAACTTCTACCACGACTATTATACCCTTATTTGACATCAAGTAATTCCTTTTTATGTTATAAAAACATGACTTAATGTAGCACTTATTGGGCTACAGGTTTGGACGCATTTTAGGTGCCAAAATGGTCCAAAAGTGGGATAATTAGGACCTTCTTCAAAGGATGTCTCTTGGGATTCAATACTCTTCTTCTTGGACACATACTTGGGTCATATAACAATTGAAACACATAGCCAATTCATATCCTTGATATTTTCTATCCTGGTCTTCCTAAAAAATAAGAATATACCCCTTTATATAGAGAGGGAGTCACTTTATTCTACCAAAACAAAAAGAAAAAGAAAGAAAATCCTAACTACTTTGGACAAAAAGTCTTAACTATATTGGACAAAATGTCTAGCAACCTTAGGATATGATCTTGAAAGTCCAAAACCAATCTTGAAAATCTTAGAAATCTTTGACAAGGAAATACAGTTCTAACTACTTTGGACAAAATGTCCAACTACCATAGGATATGATCTTGAAAGTCCAAAACCAATCTTGGAATTGGAAATCTTGAAAATCTTGAAACAAATTTGGAAGCAACTTGTCACCAACTTTCACTAAACTTCTACCACGAATATTATACCCTTCTTTGACATCACGTAAGTCCTTTTTATGCTAATAAAATGTGACTTCATGTAGAACTTATTGGGATGCATGTTTGGACACATTTTAGGTGCCACAATGGTCCAAAGTTTGGCTGATTATGACCTTTTTCAAAGGATGTCTCCTGGGATCCAATACCACTCTTCTTGGACATAACTTGGGCCATAAAACAATTGCAACATCTAGAAAATTCATATCCTTGATATTGTCTATCATTATCTTCCTAAAAACACTGAATATAACTCTTTATATAGAGGGTGAGTCACTTAATTCTACCCAAAAAAATAAAGAAAGCAAATCCTAACTACTTTGGACAAAAAGTCCTAACTACTTTGGACAAAATGTCCAACTACCTTAGGATATGATCTTGAAAATCCAAATCGAATCTTCGAAATCTTAGAAATCTTTGAAAAAGAAGTAAAGTCCTAACTACTTTGGACAAAATGTCCAACTACCATAGGATATGATCTTGAAAGACCAAAACCAATCTCGGACTTTGAAATCTTGAAGGAAATTCTCAAGCTACTTGGCACCAACTTTCACTAAACTTCTACCACGATTATTGTACCCTTCTCTGACATCATGTAGGTCATTTTTATGTCATAAAAACGTCACTTCATGTAGGACTTATTGGACTACAAGTTTAGACAAATTTTAGGTGTCAAAATGGTCCAAAAGTTGGCTGGTTATGACCTTCTTCAAAGGATATCTCTTGGGATCCAATAGTCCTCTTCTTGGACATAAATTTGGGCCATAAAAAAATTGCAACACCTAGACAATTCATATCCTTGATATTGTCTATCATGATCTTCCTAAAAACAAAGAATATAGCTCCTTATATAGAGAGTGAGTCACTTAATTCTACCCAAACAATAAAGAAAGAAAATCCTAACTACTTTGGACAAAATGTCCAACTACCTTAGGATACGATCTTGAAAGTCCAAAATGAATCTTCGAAATCCTAGAAATTTTTGAAAAAGAAGTAAAGTCCTAGCTACTTTGGACAAAATGTCCAACTACCATAGGATATGATCTTGAAAGTCCAAAACCAATATCAGACTTTGAAATCTTGAAGGAACTTCTCAAGCTACTTGGCACGAACTTTCACTAAACTTCTACCACGACTATTGTACCCTTCTCTGACATCATTTAAGTCATTTTTATGTCATAAAAACGTGACTTCTTGTAGGACTTATTGGAGTACAAGTTTAGACACATATTAGGTTCCAAAATGGTCTAAAGGTTGGCTGATTATGACCTTCTTCAAAGGATATGTCTTGGGATCCAATACTCCTCTTCATGGAAATAAATTTGGGCCATAAAATAATTGTAACACCTAGCCAATTCATATCCTTCATCCTTGAGCTCTTTCTCCCAATTAACAACTTCTTTATTTGCACTTGGAGTCTAATGACCTTGTTTTGCAACTCTTAGCTTGACAGCTTGTTAGAGCCCCCCTTTGAGATTCCTAAGCTTTATCCTTGTTCTTGAATAGAGTTGAGCTTCCTAGGATGCTATCATCATACCCCCAGCCGCCCACACTTCATAGTAGTGAGTCCGTGTTTATTAGGTTCCGAGAGTTATGCTAGCACAACTTGTTAATTAGGTTTAGCATAAGCTCAGGCTAGAGGCATCTGAGGAGGAGCAACTAAGACTTGATAGGTTCAAGAGGTATCACCCTCTTACTTATGGTGGTGCACTTACTAAGGATTCACATGGTTTGCTAGACAAGTGCCATCGTATTCATCACACCATGGGTATTGTGAATATGAGTGGAGTCGCCTTTACTACATTTTAGCCGTTAGGAGTAGCATATAAGTGCTGGCAGGCTTTCGAGGAGGGTATTCTAGCTTATGTAGCCCCTCCCACTTGGGATCAATTTCTAGAGATGTTTTTAGAGAGTTTGTTCCCCGAAACCTTCGAGATGCATGGCGCATAGTGTTTGACCAGCTGCGTTAGGGGACTATGTCAGTGTTAGAGTATTCCTTCAGATTCAGTGAGTTGTCCCAACATGCTCCTGCTTGGGTTGCTACAGTCAGAGATCGATTTTGTAGATTCATTGAAGGACTCGGTTATGGTATTAGATTTAGCATGACTCAGGAGTTGGAGACAGATACTCTATTTCAGCAGGTTGTGGAGATCGCTCGAAGGTTTTAGGGTATGCAGGGCAAAGAAAGGGAGGACATGGAGTCTAATTGGTCTTGTGGACTGGGAGGATCTACTGATCCCTATTTTAGAGGCAGGGCGCATCATGGTAGAGGTTTTGTTGGTCAGCCAGTTCAATCTGCACTTCAGGTTTGACGCGGTGCTATAGACATCCATGGTTCTCGAAGTACCCGTTTAGTACACCTTCAATAACCATGTCAATGGAGAGGTTGCTTTAAGTGTAGGGATACTTGGCACACGGTGAGGTATTGTTCCAGACTTTAAGCTGGTGTACCACAATAGAGTATTCAAGCAATGGGCTCCACTCTACTTACTGCTATACCTGCTTCGCCAGCTAGATTTGGAGGTCAGGCGGGTAAAGTTCATCCTAAAGGGGGAGGCCAGGCCAATTGTTATATATTTCTGGTTGGACTGAGGGTGGTGTATTAGATGATGTCGTTACATATATTATTTTGGTTGCTTATAGAGACGCATTAGTATTATTCGGTCTCGCTCCATCTGTCAGGAAGATTCATCCTACCTTGCTTCATGTATGGATGTGTTTCGTGATTCTTGTACTATGTTTATGTGTCGGCACATGTTGAGAGATTCTATAGTGGTAGCCCATGTCTGTAATTTTAGATTGTCCAGTATTGAGATCTAAGAGAATAGGATGAACTTTCTATTACTTAATATGGTAGGTTTTGAAGTGAATTCTGGATGGTTTGGGTACGACTTATGATTTAGGTGCCCTACAAGAATGGGGAGTCAGTTACGTATTGTGATTTTGTTCCACCGAATTTAGGGTGAAAGGTTTCACCTAGTATGATGTGTATTCTACTTGTGATTCAGAGCTGAGGATAGGATCCTCGTGTTTTTGTGTGGGTCGGTATGTTTGGACTGGGATAACTGTCGCGGTGGATTTATGTTAGGATGAAGATCCTTTGTGATTAGTTCGTATGTTTTGTTTCTCCCTTGTGGAATGGATTCATAGTATGGTACTGATAGGGAGTTGTGCATGTCAAACTTTTTAATTAGCTCTCACATGTGTCTCGCATTCCATCTTTAGTTGTATTCGAGTTGTGCTGGTTCTGTACGGATTGCATTGAATGTATCTAGGCGGCGTGGGGTGTCTATAACGACCCGACCGGTCGTTGTGAGTATTGCAGCCTTATTTTCGCATTTACAGCTTATTCTGTGTTCAATTATAATTATGTGACTTGTCGGGAATGTTTCAGAATGAATTGGAACACTTAATAACAATATTTAAAGCTTAAGTTAAAATAATCAATGGAATGATAAATTATGTGTAAACGGCACCGTAATGGAATTTTGATGGTTCCAATAGCTCCGTATGGTGAATTCAGACTTAGGAGCGTGTCCGGATATTTATTTAGTGGTTAGTAGTAAAATTTTGCTTGAAATGGTGAAAATAGGAAATTTACGTTTGGAAGTTTGGCCGGGGAGTTCACTGTCATGCCCCAAACTCGGGGAGCGCGACCGGCGCTCAACCGTGTAAATCCGGCCGAGCAAGCCTGTTAGATTTCTTTCTACCCAAACTCATCCATCAATAAAGAGGGGATGCACTCCATTAATCAAGCACTAAACATATTTCATTAACAACTCCCATTTCATTTCCATTAGCAGCTTCATTGATAATTTCTAAATTCTTACAAGTTTATAGATATAATAAATAAATATTTGCCAAATACCAACATTTCTAGTTCAATTCCCCATATCAAACACAACCCACAACCTGTCTATGGAGCCTCTAAGTACAACAGAAGAGTAGTATGGAAGTGCCGGCAACTCAAATGACATCAGGCCCGAAATAGTGTAGGGCTCACCAAAACCTGTTGAATAGAGAGTGACTGCTAACGAGGACCAATGCTGCCCGCTGATGAACCACCTGCATCCATTGAAGATGCAGCGCCCTGGGGAAAAGGGATGCTAGTACATATGGAATTGTACTAGTATGTAATGCTAACTGTACTCTTTCAAAATAGAATTCCAACATAAAAGGGAAAACCATGGAAACGACAATCAACAATCAATGATATCCAATTTCCAAGTTAAAACATATTAATTTACAAAATACGAAGATAATATTATATTTGGTTGGGAGATCTTTAGCACCGATATATCACTGTTCACAATATCACCTTTCACAATACCAACACTCATAATACCAATATTCACAATACCAATACCACCGTACTTTTAGCACGGAGTCCGATCACGACTCGATCGGCTAGGCCATATCATTAGAGACATCGACAACCATCACTCACAATACCAATACCACTATACATTTAGCAAGGAGTCTGATTATGACCCAATCTTCTAGTCCATCTCATTAGATACATCAACCACAATCACAGTTTCAATTACAATTTCCTGCACAATCACCGTCGTGTGTGCGGCATGGTGTCTGATCACAACCAGGTCGGCTAGGCCATCTCACCACAATGCCGTGTGGATCGACATCATCCTTTTCTATCGATCATCTCATCTCAATTAAGGTGAGTGATAATATTACATCAATCTAATCCCAAATAAGGGGAATAATTATATCACATCAATCTCATCCCAAATAAGGGAAATGATCACAATCCACTCCTACACCGTCGCATGTAGTTTCGGGGTTAGGTTATATCAATCTACCCTTCCTCGGTAAATATCGATACTCCCAATTTGTTTTTGATTTGCATATAAAGGAAACAACAATACAAATGCATTTACCTCAAAAACTTTCACACCATTTATAGCCTCATTGGCATTTTCATCCTCTTACAACATCATTATCTCATTGGTTTTCTCGGCCATACATATGATTCTTCATTCATGTCACAATGGCCGTATTTCATATTCCACACCTTCATTTCTATCCTTTCATGGATCATCATCATAAATATCAACATATATAATATTCCGTAAATCACAACTTTAAGTTTATTAAAACTGAAGAATTTCAGCACAATAGATTCTTTTTCCAAGAAATGGAGTAAAATGATTGACAATCGAAGCACAAGTAACACACCATTTATTCTTGAATTACTTTTTCCCAAAAAGTGCAATACACAATTTCCACTCATAAATTTGTAAGAACGCAAAACATATTAAAAATACTCATAAATAGCATTAGTTAAAACAACCACATTTGGGCATGACTTGAGTACATAAGCTTTTAGGCAAATCTATCTTCAAAGTCAATTCGGAATAGTTGAATCAAGGCTCATTTCATAACCTTTCTCACATCATTTTATTTCATTGGCACCATTGGCCATAAGTATAACTTTCATTCTTGGCATAGTGGCCACACTTTATATCTTCAACTCACTTATTTCACTTTCAAGCATCTTTATAGATTATCAACAAGTTGGCATCATAACTTTCAGTTGAAACAAGACTCAAAGCCATAATATTTTAATGCACATATCATTCTTGAACACATTCCCGAAGGATAACATAATGTGATAGGAACATTCGGAACATGTTTTGAATACATAATTCTTGGCACTTTGCTTATTCAAGACAATCAAATTTATTGCGAACATCTCAAAACATAGAATAAAGAAAATTGAGACAACCATAGTTGAAACTTACGGGAACGTCATGGAATTCAATTCTAAGAGAAGAGTTTAGCCAACATACCTCACTTTGAGCTTTCCTTAAATTACTGCAACGTTCCGAAAATTCTAGCAATCCCAATCTATTTTGAGACATAACAAGATTGAACATAAATTAGGAAGATATTCATGGTTTCAGCTCATTTGGGCATTTTACCAAACACTAGGTGTGCAAATTTGGCTACAAGGTTTTTCTACAAGATTTCCTTCACTCCTCAACCCAATCATTACTTATTTTAGCTCAACAATCTTCCCACAAACCTTATTTGTACAAGCATGTATAATTAATACTCTTACACCAAAGAATCATACTCCCAATCACACATCTTTTACCCAAACTCGAAATTGAAAACTGGAGGTTTGAATCTTACCTCTTGAGTGAAGATCTTGTAAGATATCCTTGTTGGATTTCAAGGCTTGAACAAGATCTTATGAATAAAACACTTTATCTACTTCCTCTCACTAGAACACTCTCACTTCTCTCTAAAATATCAGGTTTTAGCTTAAGAAATGACTTAACCCCTCTCTCTACCCGGCCTTGGGGTTATTTGATGAGCTCCTACGTGAACGACCGCGCACCTGGGCAAGTAGCCGCGCATCTGGCGGTGCACACAAGGCAGAAACTCCCAAATATGTGTGACCCCGCATCTGGGTGCCCATATGACATAGTTCCAGTAAAATGGCCAACAATTTCTGTAGAAATATCCAAATGACAAACGGTTTGATGCGTTGGAAACTAGATTTAAAGGGATTTAATATGATAGGTCGATCACAACCTAAGTCATTATATTTTTGGAGTTACATTCATTTGAAGTTGGCTCTTATGCCAATTGAAACATCCTTTCCACTTAATGTATCCAACTTATTCCACACAAGTTCTTGCCATTCACAAAAATCCTTAGTATGTTCCAACACACCTTAAACATACATTATCAATTCAAAATTATGTGGCTCTATCCCATAGGTCTCCTTTAACACTCAAATACGTTATTCCCAAATAATGTTGGCGCACTTTAAAATCTTAAATTATTAGGTAATTTTTACAAGGCCTTACATGCTCCCCCACTTTGGATCATTCGTCCTCGAATAAGGTTTAGAGTCCGTCCCCAAACACTTAACATAACTCGTTTCTTCTTCCACACATCTTAAGCTCCCAAATTTGACTAACTCCCAATTTTTCATAAATTTCGGAAAGAGTTTCCTCTGCAATTGGGCCTAACCACCCACCAGAGGATAACAAAAACAACTCGTAACAACACATACACAACTCAACAAAGTATCGCGATATATATCAACAATACTGATCTCAACATTAAGGGCATTACGTTAACAGAAGTGCTATCTAGACATGAGTTGCACATATTTAAATCATAACACATAACAAGTACCCTTTAGAAGCACAACCATTTGGTTAAACATGCAAGTGAGAATACTTCCATTACTTTGACAGAGGCAGATCTCAATTTTCGAACTTACCTAATAGGGATGACAACTATCACGACCCAAATCGATGGCCCGCAACGGGCACTCGGTACCTTACTCAACCGAGTATCAACATAACGTATCTCTCGTATCATACTATCATAGGTAAATGAGCCCGAGAGGCTAGCGTGAGATAAGTAGAATAAAACATGAGGAAATACTTGACATTGGACGACCCAACATGTAATACAAACTCATATATATGACATACGGGCATATAAGACAAAAATGATCACTCATACACTGAACATGGGCCGACAAGGCCATACAATCTTTCATGTACATGACATATGTCTACAAGCCTCTAAGAGTAGATAAATACCATAAAGTTCGGGACCCATACTAATCAATATATGTCCAAATCATACTGACCAAATAAGAAACTCTGCAGCAAATGGAGCGCCAACACCTTCCGATGATAGCCTACTTAGAGGACTCTCAACCTGTCTATCTGGACCTGTGGGAATGAAACGTAGTGTCCCCAGGAAAATGGGACGTCAGTACAAATAATGTACCGAGTTTGTAAGGAATAAAAATCACTAAATACAATACATGAGAGAAACATGGAGAAAAAGATTCAACATGTAAGTCCGAAGAGCTCTATAAATCATTTCATATTTATAATGTCATGCATATGTGTATAAATGTCATACCATGCATAGGTATATGTGTACATAGCATAATCAAGCCTTTGGGGGTATCCCATCATATCATCTCGCCCACTATGGGTAAAATCATCAACATGTACCAGCTGATCAGGTGGTGGTGCGTATATAACACCGTAACCGTTTCCCATATCCCATATTCATATAATATACACATATATAACGCCATCTGGTCATGGGTCAATGTACATATATAAATAAATGAAATGCATAAGAAATACGTTAATAAGATTTCTCGGAATGTCATAATATCAGTATGCCTTTCGGATAAACTTTATCAAAAACGTATTTTTCTGAGACCCATGAACAGAAGATATAATAATAATTCACATAGGGAATCAGGAACATAGGCACCCCTAGCACTTCTACGAATAGAGTCATTTATGAAAGTTGCGCATTTGTTCGTTTCGTAGATATCATATGGATCATGCCAAAAGGAAATAAGGGATAGCCTTAACATACCTGAGCCGATTCTCTTAACAATCCCTTTAACATATGTCTTTTGCGAAAAACACGTAACGGCGGATCGGAGTAGGGAGAAATCCGTATGATATTCTTCAGAAAGATTGTACCGGGCTCGCTTGGAATTTTCAATTCACACTGCTATAGCATTGTGAAGTTTCAAACGAATTATTTGAGTCTCATTCGTTACTTAATAAGCTTAGAAAAACATAACATCCCACTTAATGATTTAGGAAGATCTCTTATAACTTGTGGGTTGTGGGCCCCACTTGATAAGGATGACTTTTGCTCAGAAATCCCCTAAAATGCCACCTAATATCCAAACCAAAGAGTCACTTATCACCTAATTGACTTGCTACTACATCGGGGGCCTTTTAGGCTTATCCACAATTTTTCTAATTGATTTGTTAACTCATTAATCTCCCACTAATCAACAATTAATCAATTACCCACATAATTAAGAATTATCTCAAATTATTTAAAATACTAATCACTTTTAACACACTTTATACACCTTACTATCATGGTCATGCCGTACCTTATATGGAACTAGTCCATAAATACGAGGTATTATAGCTTGGACCGTACTTTATCTCAAAATGTCAAACTTCGACGAAACTCATTTTTTCACTCGTTTACCCTCTGGCCTTCACGACTTTACTTATCACTTGTTATATATATCATAATACTTATAACCTTAAAAGAATCTTGTCCTTGAACTGATGTCAATTATCTTACAACAAATCCAACATACAGTACTACGGGGTGTAACGTTGACGTAATACTATGAAGTGTAACATCATTCCCCCCTATGGAACATTCGTCCTCGAATGTTGAATGATGCACTTATCGGTCTCATAACCGGATAGCTCTTACGAATGGTTTTAATATTTTCCTTGCCATTTAGGCAACTGTTCTGTGAATAAATCCAAAGCCAGGGCATTCCCCCCTTTAGGACTCTTTCTCACACCACGACTTGTGGTCAGAATTCTTCCAATCTCATAACTATTACTACCTTCTATCATGCAGTCTGTACAACTTTGTCCTTGTATGTGGGCTTATGCGACTCTTCTCTCCTTTTTCCTCCAACCTTTAGAAAATCTCTAGGCCTCACTTTGTGAACATATATGGAATTATGATAACTTGTCCCTCTGGGCGTCTATGGCTTTACTACATCTAAGTAGGTCATACTATACCATAACTCTTACTTTGGTTTATTGTTATTGAGGTCTGCTACCAAACTCTAGGTTACTCTTGTTGCTTATCCCATATGTATACATCTAAGTCCTTTAATGCTTCCTCATTATTGTTCATCTTAAGAATGACGACCTAATCTCATCTCATACTTTGTAACTTTTATCCAACCATTGTTGATTCACCTCAATATTGATCTACAATCTACCATTGATAACTTGAAACCTCTTGCGTAATCACTAGGGCTCACGTTGCATCGAGGAACATTCGAAGTGATTTTCCTGATCCACCTGGGGGCGATACCATACTTCCATAACCATATTTCATAGCATCCCAATGTGATTCACCTTATGTGGGTATTTTAATCCTGTACACTTCATGAAATCCCCCTTTTTGTTTCTTCAAATCATTACTCAATCGAAGGCCCAAACGTCATCCTTTATCTATCGCAATTACACCCTTATTCTACTACTAGGACAATATTCAATCTCTTCTAAATGCTATCAGTCTTAGACTCCTTTGAGTTCATTCAGACTATACTGAACTTTCTATAACTTAGAGAAACCATCAGCTCTCTTGTTTTCATGGGCTTAATCCCGAGGACTTATCGATTCTCTTCACCTTCTCACTCGCCTTTCCTTATCCTTACTCATGTCTTACAAAAACATTGTCTCTCTACCATAATTTAGCTTGCGACCTGTCCATATCTATTTATACTACTCGCAATCTTCCTTCAACTTGGTTGCACCATAGATTTCCTTATGTTATTTTGGAACATCAAGTGAGACGTCACATTGTCTCTGACTCTTCTTTACTCTTTTAACTAGACCTCTCAATACATAGAAATTGTAGGTTGGAAAATATGCCACTGACGATGCCGCTATCATTCCTGGATAGTGAATCCCAGCGCTTCTAGCCGTCTATCCGAAGTATGGACTATTCACAACCTTCTGTATTTGAGTATCTCGTACGTTATCCACCTTTACCTTACATACCTTAAAATCTTGCCACATCTTCTCTCTCTTTCATGACCTCCCTTTCACATAGGTATAATTCACATCCACAACTTGAAGCTCTATTATAATACTTGCACCTCTAGCGCATACACAATCCGATGGGAGCTTCATACTGACTTCTTATGAGGCTGGTATTCTACTAGCTGGCTTTATCGTAGAGCCGTTATAGAATATAGTTGTTGTACTATCTCTCTTGTACCTCTGATACTAAGAGTGATTCTGCAATATTCTCAAACTCGATTTCTATAATTTTCTGGGTCCAATGAACAAACTCTTGATTTACTTAGTGGATGTAACTCATTAGTTTCCTCTTCGTTCTGATCAGCCTTTATGTAGGCTTAAGATATCTTCTGATCTGCAGCACATGGTATTAGTTATTACTTTAGCCTTTCATGGGTGCTATGGAATATTCAAGATACAATCTTCTCGCAATTCAATCCTTTGTCTATGACCTGGACTCAATTCTTCCTTTTAACTTATACTGGAGTCTTCTACAGTTGTATGATTGTCAACATATATGCTGCATGGATAATACTCCGACATCTTAAGTGCGTTCATAATGTAACTAACTCTGGATTATTGATCAAATAATTCCTTTCGTTAATTCTTAGCTATTACTTTTCCTAGTCTTTCTGCCCCTTGTTGCGTGCATACTTAGCTTATCTTAGTTCCCACGCATGCCGGAATTTTCGTGCAACTCATATGATCTCGAATATTACTTTTGATGTTACTTCCCGTTCATTAGCCACGGTAGGTGCCACTTTCTTATGGAGTGCATACAATGTTGTAGTGAGACTGTTTTTAAATGACCATTTTTCCTTCAAGTTACTATGTTTAGGTTGAGGCTTTCTTCCTTATTTCCTCATCTAGTCTTTCATTGTAGTACTTAGGGAGGACTATTTGATTCATGTAAAGCTATGAGCTTATTAAATCGTATACTCAGCGGAATTTGTGATGTCCTTCCTCACCTATAATTATCCTTAGTTACTTACCTTCACGCCCTTGTGCTTGTACGGTTGCTCCTGAACTGATATTTTAACTGTCCTCCCAGTGGTACTCTCTTTTAATTCCGTAACACTCATACGGTACCTTTAATTACACCAACTCCTATCTGAATTGTTTTTTTCCAACTATTACGATCTCGTATCTACGAGATTGAATTACCTATGTTGGGGTTCAATACATTTATCTTGCACGATCTGTTGATTAATTTGTATCCTCTTGTCTACCCATAACTAGACTCTTCCTGAATCAGCTGCTAACTACTCGTTGGTCCATTTTCATATCAATATTCCGCGTAATCTTTCTTGGGTTATTTCGTTTGTTTTAACTTATGTCTCGCACTGGCTCCTTCTTTATCAATAACATCCCGGGCCAAAACCCTTACTTCCTCTCCTTGACATCGTGCTTGCATAATGTTCTGGAATCGTAGCATATCTGTAGGATTTGAATAAGTGCAATCTCATCCCCTTTTCATTTTTATCGCATTCTTCCTTTACCATTCCATAGTTACTAGAACCACTTAATTCTGACTTAATGCCACATCACTCCATATTCCCCCATCATCTTTGGCATCTTTTCACATCATCGATGACCCTTACTTGCCTTGCAAAAATCCTTCTGTACCAAGGATAACAAAATTCCTTAATCACGAGGGTGACACTTAGTGTAACTGGCACACATAGTCCATTAAGCTAAACATTGCTCATATTTCTTACTTTAGGGAAGCGTCTTCCTGAATGACCTTTAAAGGTTATTCTTCTGTCGTCCATTCTTTTATCGCCGGAACGCAATCTCTGAAATTCTCATGATGCCGACTATTAACAAATCACTATGTCCCTAATTCATGTTTAGTTTACCTTGTTCATCAGCCCACATTGATTTGGATTACTCTAAGGTCTAACTTTTCCTTCTGGTAATCACGCTAGAGTCACGAACTTATTTCTCTGCCAAAGTTGTAATACTGATAACCTTCATTAAGTGGGTATCTCGTGCCCTCCTTTACCTTGCTTCTTTTACTTACTGAAAGTTGTGTCTACCTTTTGATTTTCTTATTCCTTTTTACCATACGAGTGGATAGATATGCTTGCCTTAGGGATCCTTATCACACATGTTCTGCTGAAGACCTCATATTTATTCATCATAAGGATGATACAAAATCGAGTTCCTCTGACTCAACTCTTCCACAACCACTTGCAATCTTTTACCAATCGCTTTTTGGATGTAGGTACCGTCTTATTACGAATAAAATAGAATTTAGGAATTTAAATTATAACAACTGAGCTCTACCACACGATATACAGTATGAAGAAAGAGTGACAGTCCTAAATGCCCTGTGGGCATGAAACGCAGTATCCCCAGGCAAATGGGACATCCGTACAAATAATGTCGAGTATGTAAGGAATGAAAATCACTAAATAAAATACATGAGAGAAACATGGAGAAAACGATTCAACATGTAAGTCCGAATAGCTCTATAAATCAGTTCATATTTATAATGTTATGCATATGCATATAAATGTCATACCATGCATAGGTATATGTGAACATAACATCATCAAGCCTCTGAGGGCATCCCATCATATCATCTCGGCCATTGTGGGTCATATAATATACTAGCAGATCAGGTGGTGGTGCGCATATAATGTCGTAACCTTTTCCCATATCCCATATACATATAATATACGCGTATATAACGCCATCTGGTCATGGGTCAATGTACATGTATAATGAATGAAATGCATAAGAAATACATTAATAAGATTTCTCAGAATGTCATAAGATCAATATGCCTTTCGTATAAACTTTATCAAATACGTATTTTTCTGAAACCCATGAACAGAAGATATAATAATAATTCACATGGGGAATCAAGAACATAGGCATCCTTAGCACTTCTATGAATAGAGTCATTTATGAAAGTTGCGCATTTGCTCGTTTCGTTTGTATCACATGGATCATGCCAAAAGGAAAGAAGGGATAGCCTTAACATACCTGAGCCGATTCTCTTAACAATCCCTCTAACACACGTCTTTGGCGAAAAACACGTAATGAAGGATCAGAGTAGAGAATGATCCGCATGATATTCTTTTGAAAGATTGTACCAGGCTCTCTTGGAATTTGCAATTCACGCTGCTATAGCATTGTGAAGTTTCAAACGAATTATCTGAGTCTCATTCGTTACTTAGCAAGCTTAGCAAAACATAACATCCCACTTAATGATTTAGGAAGATCTCTTATAACTTGTGGGTTGTGGGACCCACTTGATAGGGACGACGGTTTCTCAAAAAGCCCCTAAAATGCCACCTAATATCCAAACCAAAGAGTCACTTATCACCTAATTGACTTGCTACCACGTTGGGGGCTCTTTAGGCTTATCCATAATTTTTTTAATTGATTTGTTAACTCATTAATCTCCCACTAATCAACAATTAATCAATTAGCCACATAATTAAATAATTAAAAATTATCTCAAATTACTTAAAATACTAATCACTTTTAACACACTTTATACACCTAACTATCATGTTTATGTCGTACCTTGTATGGCACTAGTCCATAAATACGGGGTATTATAGCTTGGACCGTACTTTATCTCAAAATGTCAAACATCGACAAAACTCATTTTATTCCACTCGTTTACCCTCTGACCTTCACGGCTTTACTTATCACTTGTTATAAATAGCATAATACTTATAACCTCAAAATAATCTTGTCCTTGAATTGATATCAATTATCATACGATAAATCCAACGTACAATACTACAGGGTGTAACGTCGACGTAATACTGTGAGGTGTAACAACAACTAGGTACTTCTTATAAGCCAATTACGCATTAACTTCACCTTCAATAGTTTCCACCGGAATGATAGGCAAAGGAATTCCAATAACCTTCTGGAACCTAGATACATGATGCATCGGGTGCATGGAGGACAACAATGGGAAAACATCATACTCATAGTTTGGCCTATTTCCTTCAATATTCCATAAGGCCTAATGTGACTACACATACTTTACCTTTATTAAATTCACCCAATATATTTATTGAGAAAATCTTGATAATAACTCGTTCACTTTATTCAACTCTAAATTCCTACACCGAACACCCAAACTAAACCTTTGGCGACCTCCAACAATTACTCTAAGATGTGCTAGCATGATTATGATCATAAAATTTCCTATCCAATATATTTGATCATGGGAAGATGTTTCTTCTTTGACATGTTTGAATCTTCAACACCCATAGGTTACTATAAATAGGAATAACGAGGTCCGAGATTTGGCTGGAATATTTCAAGAATCCGTCAATGTATTGAGCATGGCATTTCAGGAGGTTATATATCCTAAGAGACATGAAGGTTACTACCAATAGTGCTGACATGGTTAATCATTATGATGACATCATTGATTCGACAAATGAGGCATAGAGTTGCCTAGTAGGCATTGATAATGTAGGGACCATGTTCATGATTCTGAGATTTAAAAGAAATGAGTCATTTTAGACATTTGACATATGGGAGGCATGGTCGGGAGGATAAACACATTAGCGTCAGTTATTCTTGGAAGACTAAGAGTCATGAAAAGGACATCAACAATTATTTCATTCCATATATGCCTTGTTCGGCAATAGTAGGCCTCAAACAGAAATAGCCAAGTACGTGATACCAGTCGCCTCTTGGAATGTAGGGAAAATCCGTTTATCTCGAAATGAGAATATTCTGGCACCATGAATGTGATATGGGTTTAAAAATACATATAGTTGCATTACGCGTTTAACAGTATTTGACACAAGGAATCTATGCCACAAGCCTACGAGGTTGAAAAAGAGGTTGAACACTTGCGAGATTATTATCTTTCTGACAGCTTAATCCTTCATGATAGTTGATCCTATACGAGATGATTAGAGATACGCCAAACGTGTCTTTCAAATCAATATACTGATCATATGTGCCAGAATCTGAAACATCCACATAAAGTAGGGAGGGAAAAGTCACGGTAAGGCTGCTTAACTTACAACCACACACAAGTGAAACCATGTAGCTAGGAAATCTTAATGTTGGGATGAAATCATGTATTGGTTAGAGAGAATGAACACTTTTCTATGAGATAGACATGTTTTTTCCATAGCAGCTCTCAAGCTGCAATACCAGGCCACTTCATGGGTAACTACAATACTACGAACTAAGTGAGTTACTCACTGAGGCATGATCTAAGTGGACATGAAAGCCATACCGATATGGGCATACTAAAATATCTTTCTGTGACGAATTTGTGAAAATCTCAAATTTCCCAGAAACATATGGAATAGTACTAGTATGTAAAGCTAACTGTCCTATTTCAAAATAGAATGCCAACATAAAAAGGAAAACCAGGGAAACAACAATCAGCAATCAATGATATCCAATTTCCAAGTTAAAACATATTAATTTCCAAAATACGAAGATAATATTATTTTTGGTTGGGATATCTTTAGCACCGGTATACCACTATTCACAATATCACCGTTCACAATACCAATATTAACAATACCAGTACCACCGTACTTTTAGCATGGAGTCCGATTACTCCCCGATCAGCTAGGCCATCTCATTAGAGACATCAACCACCATCACTCTCAATACCAATACCACCATAATTTTAGCATGGAGTCCGATCACGACCGGATCGGCTACGCCATCTCATTAGAGACATCAATCACAATGACAATTTCAATTATAATCTCCAGCACAATCACCATCATGTGTGAAATAACAATTTCATATTCCACACCTTCATTTCTATCCTTTCATGGATCGTCATCATAAATATCAACATATATAATATTCCGAAAATCGCAACTTTAAGTTCATTAAAAATGAAGAATTTAAGTTAAATGATTGACAATCGAAACATAAGTTAAAATCATAAACAAGTAACACACCATTTATTCGTGAATTACTTTTCCCCAAAAAGGGAAATACACAATTTCCACTCACGAAAATGTAAGAATGCAAAACATATTAAAAATACTCATAAATATAATTTAGTTAAAACAACCACATTTGGGCATGAATTGAGTACATAAGCATCTAGGCAAATCTATCTTCGAAGTCAATTCGGAATAGTTGAATCGAGGCTCATTTCATAACCTTTCTCACATCATTTCATTTCATTGGCACCATTGGCCGCAAGTATAATTTTCATTCTCGGCACAATGGTCACACTTTATATCTTCAATTCACTTCTTTTACTTTCAAGTATCTTTATAGATTATCAACAACAAGTCATTTCCAATCAAGACTTCAGGTACACATATGAGTAATTAAAAGTCTTAAGCATATAGAGTTTTTCTCACACAAGTTGGCATCATAACTTTTATTTGAAACACGACTCAAAGCCATAACATTTTAATGCACATATCATTCTTGAACACATTCCCGAAGGATAACATAATGTGATAGGAACATTTGGAATAGGTTTTGAACACATAATTCTTAACATTTTGCTTATTTGGGACAATCAAATTTATTGGGAACATCTCAAAACATAGAATAAGGAACTTGAAACAACCATAGTTGAAACTTACGGGAACGTCATGGAATTCAATTCTAAGGGAGTAGTTTAGCCAACATACCTCACTTTGAGCTTTTCTTAAATTACTACAACGTTCCGGAAATTCTAACAATCCCAATCTATTTTGAGACATAACAAAATTGAACACAAATTAGGAAGATATTCATGGTTTCATCTCATTCGAGCATTTTATCCAACACTAGGTGTGTAAATGTTGCTACAAGGTTCTTATACAAGATTGCTTCACTCCTCAACCAAATCTTAACATATTTTAGCTCAACAATCTTCCCACAAAGCTTATTGGTACAAGCATGTATAATTAATACTCTTACACCCAAGAAGCATGCTCCCAATCACCCATCTTTTACCCCAAACTCAAAATTGAAGACTAGTGGTTTACATTTTACGTCGTGAGTGAAGATCTTGATGAACAAAACACTTCATCTACTTCCTCTCTCTAGAACACTCTAACTTCTCTCTAAAATATCAGGTTTTAACTCAAGAAATGACTTAAACCCTCTCTCTACCCGGTCTTGGGGTTATTTAACGGGCTCCTACGTGCGCAGCCGCGCACCAGGGTAAATGGCCACACATACAAGGCAGAAACATATCCAAATGATGAACGGTTTGTTGCGTTGGAAACTAGACTCAAAGTACCTTAATTTTATAGGTATATAACCACCCAAGTCATTATATGGAGAGAGTGCTATTCATTTGATTTTCGTTCTTGTTCCACATAAGTTCTTAAATCATTAGGAAATTTTTACGGGGCCTACATTGACTTGTTGATAATAAGGTCAAAATCCAATTCTAGAAATTTGAATAGGTCCTTTATGTCATTCATGACTTGTGTGCAAAATGTGAGGTCAATCGGATTTGGATTGATAGGTTTCAGCATCAAATGTAGAAGTTGGAATTTGTTAGTTTTCAATAGGCTTGAATTGGGGTCTGATTTATGTTTTTAGCCTTGTTTGATGTGATCTGAGGCTTTGACTAAGTTTGTATGATATTTTAGGACTTGTTGGTGTATTTAGTTGAGGTCCCGGGGGCCTTGGGTGACTTTCAGATGGCTAACAGATCGAATTTTGGACTTGGAGTTTTGCTAATGTTTTTCTGGTGCACTATCTGGTTTCCTTCTATGCGATGGCATGAGACGATCCACGATCGCGTAGGTTAAATTGGAGAGCTTTAAATTTTGTGCTATACGATCGCGTAGGTAAGTCCGCGATCGCGAAGCTATTGGCCTACAATACTACGCCAACGCATAGATTAAGCCGTGTTTGCATATTTTAAAGGAGGGAACTAGAAAAATTTACACTGTGTGCTATGCGATCGCGTGTGGCTATCCACGATCGTGTAGGGTGAAGGAAGTTGTGCTTTGCAATCGCATGAAGGGATCCGCGATCGCTTAAGGAAAAATTTTGACAGGGCAAAATTGTTCTTCGCGATCGCGTGAGTTGGTCCGCGATCGCATAGAGGAACTGACTGGGCAGCAGAACTTAAGTTCTAAATATAAGACTCCATTTTTGACGATATGGAGCTTGGGGAGAGGTGACTTTAGAGAGAATTTCATGGAAAGATTCGGGGTAAGTGTTCTTAACTCGGTTTTAGTCAAATGACTTGAATCTATAGTTATTTTAGGATTAAATTGGTGTTTTACGTTGGAAAACAATTGTGAAACCTCTTAAGATTAAATTAAAGATTTGAGGGTCGAGTTGATGTCGGAATTTGGTAAAATGTGTATGGTTGGACTCGTGGTTGGATGGAAGTTCATATTTTGTGACTTTTGTCAGCTTCCAAGACGTGAGCCCCATTGGAAATATTTGAGTGGAATTTCGGATTTTGTTGGAAAATTTATATTTTCATATGGAATTAATTATTGTAATTTGTGTTGACTGTATCGGATTAATTGTGACTAGATTTGAGGAGTTTGGAGGCCGATTCACGAGGCAAGGTCATATTAGAATAAAGAATTACACGGTTTGAGGTAAGTAACACTTCTAAACCTGATTCCGAA
>AWOL01S0017432.1:0-31131 GCA_000715115.1 Nicotiana otophora
GGGGGGGTTTACATAACCTGAAGCTTGTTTCAATGTTCACCATGCCATAATCACACTACCCACATCTTGCATCATGTATTATGTATGCTGTATCCTTTTGTTAGAATTAACTAGTGTAGTGTATTAGTAGTAAAATGCAATTCCCTGTACTTCATATGTATATTTATATGCATATTGCCTCGCATTTTACTCATGTTTCGTAGATTTCAGATGTGAAATGTAATAATTTGAGCTAATCCGTTGGATTTTTATGTGTAGGAATCACCCGGAGGTAATGGAGGACGAAGATGAACGACACTTGAGTTGAATTGAGTTGCACACACTTGATGCCCAACACATATTTGATAAAATGCTTGAAAGAGTAAATTGTGCACCGGTGAAGTGTGAGTAGTCGGGTATGTTTGTATGTGATTTTGGACTAAATGTGGGGTGTTTTGGGGGTGGTTTTACATAACTCGAAGCTTGTTTCAATGTTCACCATGCCATAGCTACATTACCCACACCTTGTATCATGTATTATGTATGTTGTATCCCTTTGTTAGAATTAGCTAGTCTAGTGTATTAATAGTAAACTAAAATTCCCTCTACTTTGTATGTATATTTAAATGCATATTGCCTTACATTTTACTCATATTTCGAGATTTCAGATGTGTAATATAATAATTTTTTGCTAATGCGTGGTATTTATTCGTGTAGGAATCATCCGAAGGCAATGGGGGACGAAGGTGCACGATTTAAAGCGAAAAGGGAACGAAATGGGAAATTTCTACAATGTAGCGCCCAGTCTAGCGTGGGACGCTACCTGTTGCGCAATAATTAGAAGAACTAAAATCCCCAGTGCCAGGGCCAGCGCCCCATGCTGCCCTGCGCGCTGGGTGACGGAAAAGTATCCTACCTCGACCGGGACAAGGTTATTTCGACCCAAGATTCCCCCAACTCGTATAAATGTAAATCTAAACCTATTACTCACACGGAACATTCGGGAGCAATGATTCTCAGTTTTTCTTCACCTTTCATAGTATTTTCAACTATACAACACTTGTGAAATTGTTTTAATTTTATCATGAGTGGCTAAAACCCATAAGTTCTGGGGTTGTGATTTATTCACGAATATTGTTGTTTGAAGTTGACTTGACGTTGATTATAATTTGTTAATATATGGTTGTTTCTTCAATTATATGATTAATTGCTTAATTGTCGTGCCAATAGTTAGGTTCTATTTATTATCTATGCTATGCTTGGGAAAGCTACGTCTAGATTAGAGAAGAATTGAAGAGGGCATGATCTTAACTCTGAGTAGGGGCGGATTTGTGGTTAGGATAGGAATATACCTAGTCACCATGCTCAATTTGAATATCGTAATCTTAATGTGTTCTTAATATATTTATTCCATAGGAATATATGCATTAATCCATTTTGAATAGGCGAGTAGTAATTCAGGAGAATACTATGAGAGCTACTATTAGATTAATTAGCAACCATGAGCGAATTGTATGAATATAGAGTTAATTAGAACACCATAGGATTGGTGAATCAATCACAACCCTAGAATATTCATCTCTACTGAATACACAACAACTACTTTCTGCTTAATTAATTAGTTACTTGTTACAATTATTGCTTACTATAATCACACTCTTAAACTCTGATTAATTTGACTGAATAATAATCTTGGTGAGTTTAGTGGGTAGTTAACACAAGTCTCTGTGGGTTCGACACTCGACTTATCATTTTATTACTTTTACAACTACGTATACTTGCGTGTGCGTTTGGGAGCAACAAATTTTTGGTGTCGTTATCGGGGACTTGAATATTGACTATTTTACTAGCTTTTACTTTAATTATTTATTTCGTAAAGTCTAACGTTTCTTATTGGTTGCTCTACTCTCAGGAACTTTGATTGAATGCGAAGGGTCAGAAGCCAGGATAGACTTCAACGCTTTGACCCCAAAATTGCGAGAACATTTCACAGGAGGTTGAGAGAAGCAAGGGACACAAATTATCTTCATGCATTTGTTCAATTACCTGTGAACATTGCAGAGGAGCAACATATGGCTGTTCAGGAGGTGGCGATGCCCAACATCGCTAATGTCACCTCGAGCATTGTGAAGCGTAGAATCACTGGGTACTTTGGGCTAAAACAGAGCATGATCCAATTACTACATACAAATGGACAGTTTATGGGTCTCCCACACGAGGATCCACAACAACACATTCTGAACTTCTTGGAGATTAGTGATACTTATATCACTAACGAAGTCACTCCAGACTATGTGAGGCTTACATTATTCCCATTCTCTCTATTGGGCAAAGCAAAACGGTGGTTGAAGGAGGAACCAACTAATTCTATTATATCATGGAATGATCTGGATAGGAAATATTTGGCACGGTTCTTCCCTTTAGGCAAAACTGCAAAGATCGGAAGTGAGATAGTAGCCTTCAAACAGAAATCGGGGGAGTCTTTATACTCAGCTTGGGAAAGGTTCAAGGGACTGCTCAGACATTGTGCTTATCGCAATCAGACAAATGAAGTGTTAGCTCACACTTTCATAGAAGGGCTACATCCTGAGACGAAGATTGTGGTGGATGCTGCAGCGGGGTTCTTTATATGAATCTTGGGTGAGGTTCAAGGGGTTGCTCTAAGATTGTCCTCACCGCAATTAGACAAATGTTGGAGAAAAGCTTCGATGAAATTTATGCATTATTGAACAAATTCTCCAAAAGTAATCCTGATTGGCAAGGAGAGATGGGCAGACACACCGTTCAAATATTTGTAGGGGTCCTCGAGTTAGACTTTGTTTCTGCATTATCAACGCAGGTTGCCACATTGGCCAACCAAGTAAATAATATGACCTTAGTTATTAACAAGCAACAAGCTCAGCCAATGCAACATGTTTAGATATTTTGTGAAGTATGTGGAGAGGGCCACACAATCGACTTATGCCCATCTAATCTAGAGTCTATATGTTTTGTGGTAATACAAATAGGGGCAAGACAAATCAGTATGGAAACACTTATAATCCTAACTGGAGGAACCACCCAAACTTCTCTTGGGGTGGAAACCAAGGTGCTCGGAATCAGTATAGGCCACAAGCTCCTCAACAACAATACAAAACACCACAGGCTGAACAACCAACAAACTCGATGAGTCACATTGAGGAGATGCTAAAAATATTGATGGGTGATCAGTAGGCCAAAGAAACAGCCCACTCAGCAGCTATTCAAAATTTGGAGCGACAAATGGGGCAATTGCCAGTGCCCAAAATACTCGACCAGTTGGAGCTCTTCCAAGCGACACTAAGGCTAATCTTAAGGCATCTATTAATATTGTGTCATTGAGGAATGAGAGATAATTATAATAAGTCCCATAAGAAAAGAGAAAGCAAGTGACCTTTAACGAAAAACAGTCCACCATAGAAGCAGAATCAGAAAAAGCAAAGTGAGTCAGAGAAGCAAGTTAAAGAGGCGGTGGCATAGCAACCCCAACTACTAGTTGTGAGGCCACCACCTCCATTCCCTCAAAGATTGCAGAAAGTGAAGGATAATGCTGCTTATAAGAAGTTTCTTGATATTTTGAAGCAGGTGCAAATTAATATTCTGCTGGTAGACATCTTGTAGGAAGTGCCCAAATATGCCAAATATAAAAAAAAAAAATAGTGGCAAATAAGACAAGGTTGGCCAAGTCTGACACTGTGGCACTCACCGAAGAATGTAGCTCAAGATCTTAAAGAAAGTTATCTCAAAAATTGAAGGATCCAAGTAGTTTCACTATCCAAATCTTGATTGGTAAGCATGCAGTCGCGTGAGCTTTATGTGATATTGGGGCGAGCATCAATTTGATGTCGCTATCTATTTTCAGATAGTTAGGGTTGGGTGAGCCGCGCCCAACTACGGTGATTCTACAGTTGGCTGATCACTCCCTTGCTCATCCAGAAGGGGTGATTGAAGATGTGTTAGTTCAAGTGGGTTCTTTCATATTCCTTGCTGATTTCATTATCTTGGACTATGAGCCTGATCTGGAAGTCATATTTATTTTGGTGCATCCATTCATTAGCCACGGGCTGAGTGATTATTCATGTGTGTGAAGGCAAGATGACAATGAGAGTGAGTGATCGAGTGGAGGTTTTCAATGTTTACAAAGCACTCAAATTGCCAGCCCACTATGAAGAGCTATCCATGATTTTTGTGGCGAAAAGTCATGTGACTTCATTGGTGCCTTATATGAGCCTCATAAACCCCCTTGAACGAGTTGTGATGGGGGATGAAGAAGAAAGTGAAGATGAGATGATGGAAGAAAATTAGCAAGTCCTTAACATGTCTCGCAAGTATGTCCATTGGCTTGGACGATTTGAGGAGTTGGACAGACCAGTTACTCTGACCCATCCTAAATCATTTGTTGAAGAAGCTCCAAAGCTAGAGCTAAAACCTCTTCTAGTGCACCTGCGCTATGCCTACTTAGGGAGGTGTGAAACGTTACTAGTGATTATTTCATCCAGCTTGACCAATATGCAAGAAGAAAAGCTGCTAAGAGTGCTTCATGAGTATAAACGAGCTATTGGATGGACAATTATTGATATCAAGGGAATTGGTTCATCATTCTGCATGCATAAATTTTTTCTAGAAGATGAACACCGCCCCAGTGTTGAGCAAAAAAGGAAGTTAAATCCTATTATGAAGGAGGTCGTGAAGAAAAACGTAATTAAGTGGCTTGATGCACGTATCATCTTCCCTATTTCTGACAGCAACTGTGTAAGCCTAGTGCAATGTGTGCCCAAAAAAGGAGGGGGGATGAATGTGGTGGAAAACCAAAAAATCATCTAATTCTTACTCGCACTGTAATGGGGTGAAAATTTTGCATTGACCATAGAAGGCTCAACAAAGCATCCCGAAACGACCACTTCCCACTTCCATTCATTGACCAAATATTTTATAGGTTAGCTAGGAATGAGTATTGTCGCTTCCTCGATGGTTATTTGGGATTCAACCGGATTGTCATATTCCCAAAGGATCAGAAGAAAACAACTTTCATGTTCCCTTATGGTACTTTTTTCTTCAATATTTGGTCTATGTAATGCACCTACAACTTTCCATAGATGCATGATGGCCATTTTTATTGATATGGTGGAAAGATGTGTAGAACTCTTCATGGATGATTTTTTTAGTCTTTGGGTCTTCTTACGATGATTGTTTGAAGAATTTAGGCAAGTTGTTGGCACGTTGTGAAGAAACAAATTTGGTGCTAAATTGAAAAAAGTGCCATTTTATGGTGCAAGAGGGCATCGTGTTGGGTCATAGAGTATCGAAGAGTGGCATTAAGGTTTATATGGCGATGGTGGAGGCGATTGCAAAATTACCTCCATCGATATCTGTGAAGGGTGTCCAGAGTTTCTTGGGACACGCAGGGTTCTATAGACGCTTTATTAAAGCTTTTCTAAAATTGCTACTCCATTGTGAAGGTTTCTTGAAAAGGATGTGACTTTCAAATTTGATGAAGCCTGCCTGGAGGCATTCAAGGAGTTCAAAGAGAAGTTGGTAGCTGCCCCCATTATTGTAGCACCGGATTGGTCCTTACCATTTAAACTTATGTGCGATGTCAGTGACCATACTATTGGGGCAGTGGTAGGCCAGAGGAAGGACAAGATGTTTTACTACATATATTATGCGAGTAAGACTCTTGATGATGCACAACTGAATCACACCACAATCGAAATAAAGTTATTGGCAGTTGTGTGGGCCTTTGAGAAATTTCTGGCTTACTTGGTGAAAAATAAGTTATAGTCCACACCGATCATGCAGCAATAAGGTATCTATTTACAAAAAAAGAATCCAAGGATAGATTGATGCACTGGGTTTTATTATTGCAGGAATTTGATGTAAAAATACGAGATTGGAAGGGCACATAAAACCAAGTGGCTGACCGCCTATCAAGGCTGGAAAATCATGAGCACGTGGAGGAAGGTGGACAAATTAAGGAGACATTTCCTGAAGAGCAATTTTTTGCCATCACCCATGACCATGCCCCGTGGTACGCTTACTATGTGAATTATATTGTGAGCAAGGTACTTCCTCCTGAAATTTAATCTGAGGCTAGGAAGAGATTTCTGCATGATATAAACTTCTAGTACTGGGATAAACCATTCTTGTACAGACAGTGTGTTGATCAGTTGATGAAGAGGTGCATTCCTGAAAAGGAAGTGGAATTGGTGTTGTATGACTACCATGCCTCGCCTTATGGGGGCCATCATGGAGGCGATAGGACAGGTGCAAAGGTGTTGCAGTAGGGGTTCTATTGGCCAACATTGCTCAAGGATGCCCATGCATTTGTTAAGAAGTGTGACCAATGTCAAAGAATAAGAACAATCGTGATGAGGCATGAGATACCTTTGAATAATATCCTCGAGGTCGAGATTTTTTATGTGTGGGGAATAGACTTCATGAGACCATTCCCACTATCTTAAGAAAACAAATATATTTTGCTAGCGGTTGACTACGTGTGCAATTGGGTAGAGGCGGTCGCATTGCCAACCAATAATGCCAACGTGATAACCACTTTTGTGAATAAAAATATATTCTCAAGGTTTTGGACCCCACGTGCCTTGATTAGTGAAGAAGGAACACATTTTTGCAATCGATTGTTGAATAACCTTCTAGCTAAATATGAGGTCCGCCACATAGTTTCCACGGCATATCATCCGCAAACAAGTAGATAAGCTGAAGTGTCCAATAGAGAAATAAAGCAGATAATAGAGAAGGCAATGATTGTGAACAGGAAAGATTGGGCTGCAAAGCTAGATGATGCCTTGTGGGCATATAACTCTAACCCCTTAAACCCTCTTACCGTATCTCTCTCTCCCTCTCAATCGCGTCTCTCTCTCTCACGCCATGTTGCTCTCTCTCTCTCCCTCAATATCTCCCTTCCCCTCACACAAATCACACATGTATGTCCTTAATCTCTATCCCCATTAGTAGCTTTATTTGTGGTTGTGCATCCCATCCCCCATCCCAAACGACCCCAACCCCAATCCCCTATAGTAGTCCTTTGAGAACTTATGATTCTATGGTGGGTGGTCTTTATGTGCAAAGAAATTGGTTGTTAAACTCTCTACGTCGTTTAAAATTTGGGAGGGCCACCATGTTCTACCATTGTTTAATTGCGTTGCACACACTTGATGCCCACAACGTGTTTGATAAAATGCTTGAAAGAGTAAATTGTGCACCGGTGAAGTCTGAGTAGCCGAGTGTGTTTGTATGTGATTTTGGGCTAAGTGTGGGGGTGTTTGGGGGTGGTTTTACATAACCCGAACTTGTTTCAATGTTAGCCATGCCATAATCACACTACCGTCACCTTGTATCTTGTATTATGTATGTAGTATCCCTTTGTTAGAATTGGCTAGTGTAGTGTATTAGCTGTAGAGATTGGGGACCATGTGTTGCTTGCATGAACTAACGCTAAGTCATTTTCCCATGATCGACTACTTGATTTTCGTAGAATAGTAAAAGAATTATAGTTGTGTGGCTTGGGGAAGTCTTGAGTACCCATCGCCTTGTGGTTCAACACTTATGAACTTTTAAATCACTATTATGAGTTTATCACATAGAGCCTTCGATTGTAAGTGTCGGATCATCTTTGACTCTCAAGATAACCGTAGGCGGATTTCATAATTCATTATCACATTCACATTTCTTGTGTTGTAGATTGCAATGGCTCGTGATGGTGCTAACAAAGTAAAAGGAGTGGGGAAGTCCTCTACTACTGCTCCCCCTCCTAAAAAGTTCAAGCAAGGTGAAGGGCTATCTCGGCATGCAAAAGGGAAGCAGGTTGCCGACAGGTTAAGGAGGGCCTCAATTGGATCTGGTTCGTGAGGATGCTCTCCAGCAGTATAATAACTTTGAGCCATATGGGCGGTATGTCTCTGAAATGGGGATCAATGTGACCACTTTAGAGAAGAATTTCCCCGATGTGCTAGCCCGGTTGAGAGAAATGAAAATGGACGAGTTCCTTGAGTGCCCGGGACATGCAAATTTGAGCATGGTATGGGAGCTATATGCAAATTGGAATGAGCATCGATTCATGTCGTGGGTCCGAGGGAAGGAAGAGCCATTGGATAGGGCATTGTTATGCAAATATTTAGGAGTTGATTGCCCCAACCCGAGGAGGTTGCAAAAGTTTGTCAAGTGCCCAAGGTACAAGGCTATTCGTCATACTCTAAGTGGCGTAGATTCTAATGCAAAATGGACGAGGACAAAGGGTGATACATCTTGAGATAATCTGATTTGATTTCAACAAAACTGCCAAGGTGTAGTAGAACTTTGTGCATCCCAGACTGATGCCGGTGGAGCACAATAGTGAGTGCACTCGAGCCCGGGTGTGTTTGATTTTTTTTTCTGATTACTGGGCGACCCATCAATGTGGGTGAGATTATGTTGGGAGAGATGGCTTGCGCACAGTTTGGGCGGAAAATAAAAAGATTCTTCTTTGGTAACTTGTTGACGCAGTACATGCTCTCTCATGAGGTACCTAAGTACACCTGTTATGATGAGGTGGAGGCCTGAATGGACTGATGGACATTACTTCTTTGTTTGAGTCTACGTCCAAGCTGAGCCAGGCTGTGCAGAATCAGCGGGATGAAAATTTCAATAGATATCTATATAGCTCCCTGAATTTGATGATGAGCAAATTGGGCATGACGGATGAGGAGCGCATGCATCTACACAAAGATTTGTCCAGTTCTTCGGAGGAAATATTGGAGATTGCGCCTGGCAGTCTCATTCACCCATCAGAGGATGAAAACACCAACAAGGGCTTAAATGATGAGGATGATAGTGGTGCTGATGTTACAGGGTTAATGGGTTTGGTGCCCCTAGGAGCAAATGATAATGAGCCCGGGGCATCGGCTGGTGGCCGTTCTCAAGATGAAGGATCTGAGTATAACCCCCATAGGTCCAACTAGCAGGGAGTTCTTTCCACCTTACTTTGTTTTGAATTTTTATATGCATCATGGACTAGGCATAACTTAAGTGTGGGGTGGGGAAACTACTTTCTGAAGTGTAATTGTATAAAACTGTTTTTATTTTTATTAGTTAGAACTCATAGTAGACATAGTCTAGTTTCTTAAAAGAACGAAAAATAGAGAAAAATAAAAAAAAAATAAGTAAAGCTCGGTCTTTTCCCGACGATGGATCTCTTGGACAGGTTTCTCGAGGGATTAAGGTCTGATACAAAAACACCGAAATGATTTTATTTTATTTTTTTAGGATCGTTAGACAGTATCCCTTGGTTTTTCTTTGGGCGTCGGTTCTTTTCCAATGGTGTAGCTTGAATCGAGTATTTTATTTTTATCTTTTTAGGAATAGGATAGGAAGAAAATTGAGTTGCTCTAAGATACTTGTTGACATGTTTGGTGCTGGCATATTAGGCTATTGCATGCACTCTGTCTTCCTGTTATATTTGATTTGACTTGTGATGCCTAAGTAATATAAATAGCCTACTCAATAATGCATGTTCTCAGTTGTTTGACTTGTATGTCACCTAGTGCATTATTCTATGCTATCATGTGTAGTCTAGAACTTGCCATGTGTGTTAATCGAAGTGAAATCGTTAAGTTGTGGTAGTCTAGGAGATGACGTAGGCATTTCTTGTTTGATCATAGATGTTCTTGCCACTTACAAATAAAGTTTTCCCGTTGCTAGCCCTTTTGAGCCTAAAGACCTTTTCCTTAGCAATCACATTACGAGTTGTATCCCAATTTTGTTCTTAATTTGAGCTTGTTGAACCTTTACCTTCGAAGTCACATAAGCGCTAAAAGAAGTAAGGTGATAGATTTTGGAAGTAGCTTTCGAGTGGAACAATGGAAGGGCCCATAAGGTGCATTAAAGTTATAAAACGACCACCAGCCGACGAAACTTAATGTATGGAGTGTGTGTAAGAAAAAAAAAGAAAAGAAAATTGCAAGAAAAGAATAAACAAATAATGTTGATAGTCAAAAAGAAGAAAAACATGCACCTCCTAATCTTACTCATTTGTGTTAGTGGGGGGATGTAGAAGTGCTTAATTGAAGAAAAGGCTATGTTGTGTATGGTTTGTGGCGAGTGAATTGGTTGAGAAGAAAGCGTACTCGATTCTTGAGTGCAGTGTATTAAAGTGCTTAGGAGGGTTAGTCACTATTCTTAAATGTATCCTACCCGTCCCTTAGCCTACATTACAACCCATAAAGTCCTAATTGATCCTAGACTTGGCTAGCTCAGATTAGTAGAGATGTAAATTACGGGCAATCTTATAGTACGATCACAGGATGCACATGAATTATTTGTGAGAGTGAGCGATATTCAGTCAACTGTGTGATGTAATTAATTTATGTTCAAAGTTAGGGGTGTTGATATTGGGCTTAAAGAATGCATATTTATATGCATATTGCCTCGCATTTTGCTCACCTTTCGTAGATTTCGGACGTGCAATATAATAATTTGTGCTAATTCATGATATATTTATGTGTAGGAAACTTCGGAGGCAATGGGGGACGAAGGTGCATGATTTGAAGCAAAAAGGGAACGAAATGGAAACTTTCCACAGTGTAGCGCCCAGGCTAGCGTTGGGCGCTACCTGTGGCGCAATAATTAGAAGAACTAAAATCTCCATCGCCAGGGCCAATTCCCCATGCTACCCTGGGCGCTGGGTGATGGGAAAGTATACTACCTCGACCGGGACAAGGCTATCTCGACCCAAGATGACCCCAACTCGTATAAAAGTAATTCTAAACCTATTTTGGAGGGAGAGATACTACTTTGAGAGGAATATATACACATGGAACATTTGAGAGCAAAGATTCTCAGTTTTTCTTTACCTTTTTTAGTATTTTCAACTATTCAATACTTGTAAAATTGTTTTGATTTTATCATCAGTGGCTAAAACCCATAAGTTCTTGGGTTGTGATTTAGCCATGAATATTGTTGTTTGAAGTTGACTTGACGTTGATTATAATTCGTTAATATATGGTTGTTTCTTCAATTCTGTGATTAATTGCTTAATTGTCTGGCCAACAATTTGGTTTTATTTTCTATCTATGCTATGCTTGCGAAAGCTACGTCTAGATTAGAGAAGAATTGAAAAGGGCATGATCTTAACTCTGAGTGGGGGCAGATTTGTGGTTAGGATAGGAATATACCTAGTCACCATGCTCAATTTGAATATCATAATCTTAATGTAGTCTTAATAGATTTATTCCATAGGAATATAGGTATTAATCTATTTTGAATAGGCGAGTAGTAATTCGGGAGAATACTGTGAGAGCAATTATTCGATTAATTAGTAACCATGAGTGAATTGTATGAAAGGGAGAGTTAATTAGACACAATAGGATTGATGAATCGATCACAACCCTGGAATATTCACCTCTACTGAATACACAATAACTACCTTCTGCTTGATTAATTAGTTACTTGTTACAATTATTGCTTAATATAATCACACTCTTAACCTCTGACTGACTCGACTGAATAGCAATCTTAGTGAATTTAGTGGGTAGTTAACACAAGTCTCTGTGGGTTCGTCACTCGACTTATTATTTTATTACTTGTGCAACCACGTATACTTGCGTATGTGTTTGGGAGCAAAATGAACACCTAGACAACTGTAGGACCACTCTTATGCAAGTATATGTCCTATAAGACCGGAGGCGGATCTAGGAATTAAAGTGTATGGGTTCCTACTGCAATTTTAAGTCAATATATTATAATAACAGAATTAAGGAACGAGTATCAATATTCAGCGTATATTTAAAAAATAACATTGGACATGAAGTAGAGCTTAGCGAAGTAGAACTAGAAGTAGAACTTGAAGAGGATTGCGGCTTGAAAAATATCTTGATCATATCGACTCTCACTAAAATGCCCTACAAATCATAAGACACAAATTAAATATTACAGTTTGCACTTAATTTCAACAGAAAAAACTTTAACACCAAACACGTACCGTGTAGTATATGTAACTAGAATAAGCTACTAGAGAGCTTTTTTCCTACTTTTGCTTTGCGTTGAGGAATCTGGATACAAACCTCTTCCTTGGTGACTGCCTGCCACCGAGAAAAAATATATATTGTCAATATTATTTGGAAATAGAGATCAAATTGTGTATTGGTTTTCATAGAATCGCAGAGTAAAATTGAGGGTCGAACCTACAGTAAAAACTTAAGAGATATTATTTCATATAATATAATATAAGAGAAAAATAATTATTAAAAAAAAGATGAAGGAG
Organism: Nicotiana otophora; assembly: GCA_000715115.1. Lineage (NCBI taxonomy): Eukaryota > Viridiplantae > Streptophyta > Magnoliopsida > Solanales > Solanaceae > Nicotiana > Nicotiana otophora. The sequence continues at coordinate 12,251 of AWOL01S0017432.1, forward strand.
GGAGAGGACCTACAACGGAAATGGATCACTCGCTTGTCTTTGATAGGCAACAAAAGAGAAGTCTAAAATTGAAGAAGATTAGAAGAAAGAACAAGAACTTATGTATATGATAGCTATAAATACAGTAGCGTGACTACATCGAATACACTCGCATAACAACTGAATAATAGTTATAGGAAATAATTATGTATATGATAGCAACCCTAACTCTTTTTTTTCAATATTTGATTTGGGTATTTGGGACAAAGTAACTTTTGGGGACTTTTTGATTTGGTTTGTTTCTTTTTAGGTTCATTTTAGTCATACATTATTGTTATTTAAAAAGTAGATTTGGGTATTTGGGACAAAGTAACTTTTGGGGACTTTTTGATTTGGTTTGTTTCTTTTTAGGTTCATTTTAGTCATACATTATTGTTATTTAAAAAGTAGATTTGGGTATTTGGGACAAAGTAACTTTTGGGGACTTTTTGATTTGGTTTGTTTCTTTTTAGGTTCATTTTAGTCATATATTATTAATATTTAAAAAATAGACTAAAGTAGAAGTTGTACTAACTTGACAGTGAGGGAGTAATATTTGATGTTACCCTTACTGTTTCGTGGAAGTACTGCTCAAAAACCAAAGGATAAAATAAAAAGAACTTATGGGGACTCGAACTTGCATCACCAAGCATGGGAAGCGGGCCACATTTGGGTTCCAGGATTTATCACTGGACCAAAAATGCATCTTACAACTGGGTTCCCATCTAATTATTATTATATATTCAGTAGATTTCTTAATATAAATATAGGGTCTGGACAAAAGCTTTCGGGTTCCCGGGAACCCATACATATTACTGTAGGTCCGCCCCTGTATAAGACAAGAAGGTCCAAAATTTTGAATGACCCAACCATTGATGATCGATGTTGCGACCAACTGATCCTTATAAAATGGCTCTTGTTAGGTATAACCATGATAAGTTATTAATGACGGTGTAACGTTAATTACTAAGAAACCAATAAAGATTAATATCTAGTTTTTGACAAGAAAATGCCTTTTGTGGGATCAATTAATCAGGTAGCATTGGATTAAAAAGTTCTAAAAATTGAGTTTACAAATTCTTCGTAAAATAGAAAAGAAACCGCCCGTATGACCCAAAAAGAAAAAAGAAAAAAAAAGAAGAAGAATAGAAGGAGGAGAAATCGGTTCGGCTAAAATGACTCAAAGATACTATTACTATGACGTGATATTATGCTCTTTGGGCCTAATCCGCATGGTTTTTCCCAAAAGACCGTGTACCATTAAAAATAGGGAATCTTACAGAAATGTCCCAAATAAGTCTCAACCAACCTCTAGTCATTATCATAGACTTATCAAAACTAGCCAAGTACACATAAAAATTTAAAATCCAAATAAATAAGGTTCTTTCTCTCCAAGAATCATACACAAACACCTCCTTCCATATTTGTAAGCGTGATCAGCAACATTAGATGCAAGACGGAAAGGGAATTTCATAGATAAGGTAGCAAATAAAGTGATAAAGTACAATATATATATATATATATATAAGATTTCAAAAATCTAAGCAAAAAAGTATATTTTTCAATGGGTATGGATAAAATTCATCGAAAACATAAAGATTAGTCAACATACAAATGTTTAGGAAGATTGGAGGTGATTTGGACAGATTTGGTATCAAGATTTATAGTTCAAAATTGAGTTCAAAAAAGAAAAATTACCAGGTATGTCCATTTATAAGTAGCTTATTACAAATATTGGTCAATTTATAAATTATTACTAATATTAGCCAATTAGCTATTTGTAGCCAAAATATATCGAATTTTTGCTTTCTTTTGAGTGAGTGTTATTAGAATAGATTAGGTACATCTTAAGGAACTTGAATCTCGATTTTGGGATGATTTGGTGGAGTTTTGAGGTGGTTTGACTTGAAAATCTGAAGTAGAAGATAACATAAAAAAATGATATGTGTATCATATTGTGTATCATGTATGTATCACATATGTATCATATTTGTATCAAATGTGTATCACATGTATGTCCATATATATCTACGTGTGAGATACATGTGTGATATATATTTGATCCATGTATAGAATTTTTGGGTTGAACATTGCTTTGGGGAGTTGAAGAAATCGTTTGGAAGTGCAGGGCATTTCTGCGGTCCACTCTGCGGTCGCAGAACTGGTCTGTGGACCGCAGATCTGTCGCAGACTGAGGCAGAAATCTGGGCAAATATTCGGACCATTATGCGTCCGCAGAACAATTTTGCGGGGCGCATAACCCAACACAGACCCAACTCAAAAATTGAGGGAGGTTCTGAGGCGCATTATGCGACCGCATAACATGTCTGCGAACCGCAGATCGGTCACAGAGTGAGGCAGAAGTGCCCAGTTCCGGGGCGCCATTATGCGGCCCACTTTGCGGACCACAGAAGCGTTATGCGGTCGCATATGGGACTTCAAATCTGTGTCGGGGCTTCATTTTTCTAATTTAATAACCCGACCCTAATGCTTTTTATATAGCCATATGGGTCATTTTTGAGGGGTTATCTGATATTTTAGAGAGAGGAGAGAGCTATCCTAGAGAGAGAAAGGGGAGGATTCAAGGATTTCACTACTCAACTTGGATCAAGCATTGGAATTTCATCAAGAGGAACTTGATAGGGTATCTAAAAGGTAAGAATTTCTTTCCTCAATTCTCCAATTTCAAATTTGGGTAGAAGATGGGTAAAGGGGGAGGGTGATTCTTGGGTGTGGGAGTATTATTTATACATGCATGTACCAATAAGGTTTTTGAGAAGCTTGTTGAGCTCAAATAGGTAAAGATTGGGTTGTGTAGTGAAGGAAATCTTATGGTAGAATCTTGTAATCAAATTTGCACATCTAGTGTTTGATGAAATGCTCAAATGAGCTGAAACCATGAATATCTTCCTAATTTGTGTTCAATTTTGTTATGTCTCAAAATAGATTGAAGTTGATAGGATTTCTGGAACATTGTAGTAATTTAAGGAAAGCTCAAAGTGAGGTATGAATGCTAAACTCTTCTTCTAGTAACGGAATTCCCGAATCCTTGTGAAATTCTATCATGTGTAGTCGAACTTGAAACTCTATTGAAGTGGGGTATTCAAACTAGTAAAATTGATTCCCGATTGGCACAACGTGTTAGAAACCTCGTGTGTTAATGATTCTCTATTTTTGGGAAGAAGATATTGTATGAACTCAATAGGATTAAACGCTCATTTCTCATTTGATGAAACCTTGTGAACTTACACTTGCTAAGGCCAAAGGTTCCAAATGGTTGATTTAAAAGGGAACTCTCTTGTACAAACTATTATCGTTTTGGGAATACGAAGTGTGGCATTGTGAATGCACCTCCACCCACATACATTGAGGTGAGGCAGCGGGGCCGCATTGTATAGAGTTTGAGGCATGGTGAATGCACCTCCACCAGTATACATTGGGGTGAGGCGGCATGGCCACTTTGTGTAGAGTTGTGGTATTGTGAATTCACCTCCACCCGCTTACATCGGAGTGAGGCGGCGGGGCCACTTTGTATAGAGTTTGTGGCATGGTGAATCCACCTCCACCCGCATACAATGGGGTTAGGCAGCATGGCCTCTTTATGTAGAGTTACTGGTATTGTGATTGTACCTCAACCTGCATACATTGGGGTGAGGCGGCATGGCCACTTTGTGTAAAAGTAGTTGTAGAGGATCCCCGACTTATGAATTTATAATTGTTATTGAAAGCTTTTAATAAATGTGTTATGGCTTTAACGGCTATCTAAGACTTTTATTGTTATCATGATTCATCATATTCATGTTGTATTTCCATGTCCTTGCATAGGTGTTTGGTTTTCGTACTAGTACTATTCGACATGTACTAACGTCCCTTTTGCCGGGGGTGCTGGATCTTTAATGGATGCAGGTGGTTCCATAGTAGGTGGTATTGATCAGTGACAGCGTCACACCCCCTCCTCAACTGACTTGGTGAGCCCCACTTCATTCCGTGGTCATGTATCTCTTGTTCCATGTATATAGTGTTTTGAGGTATGCAGGGGCCTTATTGCCGGCACTGTCGTAGTACTCTTTTGTTTTTATTAGAGGCTTCATAGACATAGTGTGGGTTGTATCCTATTTTGGAAAAATTGAACTAAACTTATTGTAATTGTATCACCTATCCCATTTTAACTACGAATGCATAGTGTACTATTTTGGGGACTCGTTAATGACGTAATGAAAGTGAACTGGTGTTATTCATATGACTTCTTAATGTTTAATTAATGATATAAATGTATCTTCTCTTCATTTATGGGCGAGTTGGGTAGAAGGTATTGTACAGGCTTGCTCGGCCGGGGTATCTCGGTTGAGTGCCGGTCGCGCTCCCCGAGGTCGGGGCGTGACACCCTCAAGCCATAAAATAATATCAAATATAATTAAGCTCTGAGTATTATCTCACACGATTATGTCGAGGTCGTATGGCCCGATCCAACATAATGTGTACGCTACTGAGGGTCGAGCGGCACGAACCATAGATGCATCTATTCAACTATCGAGGCATTCAGCCCGCTCCATAAGAAGGGAGGATACTTTATAAGCTTTCGGTTTAAAAGCTATTACAAAGCTAATACACAAAGAAGTACAATTCATATTAACGGTCAAGTATCCCACTAAAACTCAAGTAAGTGGAAGTCGCTCTTTTACAGTTCCTCTATCAAGTTCCAATATAATTTAGGCACTTTAATTAAGAAATAGGGTACAAACATTACAAGTATCTCATGATACGGGTCCTAAGCTACCCAGACATGAACATAATTTGTAGCTACGCACGGACTCTCGTCACTTTGTGCCTACGCATCCCCCACAATTAGGAGCAAATAGTAATTTAAATTACCTATGGAGTATATTCCCTCTTACAAGGTAAGGCAAGAGACTTACCTTATCTCAAAGCTCGCTTCTGATCCACAAATATGCTCTAAATCCCCAACTCGGTGCCAAATAACCCGAAACTAGTCAAATGTTGTATAAATTAATCAGTACATTTTCAAAAGTTCATAACCTAACTATTAGAGTGATTACCCAACCCCAATCGGAAGATTCCTAAATTTCATCCCTGAGCCTACGTGCCCGGATTACAGAAGTGTTTGAAGATAGATGTTACCCATAACCTTACGAACTCAAATAGATAATCTTCATCCCATTCTATAATCATTTTCGTGGCTAAATTTCATTTTTATCAAAACCTATGTTTGTTCATCTAAACCCATAATTTTCATAATTTTACATGTTACAATCTACCCATAATCTATGTATTTAACTAACATTGGATAGAAATTACTTACCTCCAATAGCTAGGTGAAAACCCCTCTCTAAGATGCTCCAAAATCGCTGAAGAAGTGAAAGAAATGAGTCAAAAATGGCCTAAGTCCCGTATTAAATGAACCTCACTACCTCCAGCACTTCCGCTCCTGCGGCTCTATGACTGCTTTTGCAGCTCCACATCTGCGGAAATATCATCGCAGATGCGGCTCTCCCCCAGTTGGCCTACTTTCGCATCTGCGGACAACTGGCCCGCTTCTGCGATGCACGTGCCGCGTCTGCTTCTTTGGCGCTTTCGCAGGTGTGCAACATGCTCCGCATCTGCGATATCTGGGCAGTGCACATTGAGCTGCTTCTATGGATATTGGCTCGCTTCTGCGAGCTCGCACCTGCGGTTGGCCCTCCGCAGGTGCGATTGCACCAGAACTCTGATGCTTCAGCTATTCTTTCCAAGTCCAAATGAGTTTCGTGCCTCGTCCGAATGGCATCCGGGGCACCGCCCGAACATACCAGCAAGTTCAAAATTACAAAACGGACCAGCACGACCTCACAAAACACGAAAAACAGCAACAAAACTAAGAATCACACTCCAAACCAAATCGAATCAACCTATGAACTTCAAGTTCTTCCAATTTGCTTCGAACGCGCCGAATCATACTTAAACTACTCGGAATGACACCAAACTTTTGCGTGCAAGTCTTAAATCACCTTACGGAGCCATTCTCAGTCTCAGAATCGCAAACATACCTCGATAACATCAAATCCTACTCCAAACCAAGCTTAAAGAACGTTAAAACCTTCAATAAACCAACTTTCAACTCTAGGTGCCGAAACGCTCTTGGTGCATCCAAAACTCAATCCGAATGTACGCCTAAGTCCAAAATCATCATACGAATCTATTGGGACCGTCAAATTCCAATTTCGAGGTCGTTTTCTAGAAATGTTGACCCAAGTCAAACTTATCCCTTTAAAGCCAATATTAAGGAACTGAGTGTTCCGATTTCAATCCAAACTCTTCCAAACCCGAACTAACCATCCATGCATTTCATAAAACAGTAAAAGCACATACGGGGAGTCTTATTTAGCAGAATGAGGATCTAGAAAGTAAAACGACCAGTCAGGCCATTACAAATAGGGTTCTTAGCCACTCATGTTCATAACAACAATCAAAGTATTATTTTTCATATAAAATCTATGAATACTATATGAAGGATGGAAGAATGGATGAAATACATACTTTATTTGTGTTTCTAAGACTTCATCACCTCGATAAATTGACCAACCCCGCAAAAATTATGTTTAGGGGGTATTTATAGGCTAGGGTTGGAGTCTCCAAGTCCAAAATCGAGTAGGAAACGTTTAATGCGCAAACTGGAAAAGGGTCCAGGCCCCAAACCTTGCGAGGCCTGGACTGAGGCAAGCTGAGGACCTTGCATCGTGAGGCTGGTCACCCGGTCTTCCTCGCCAAAAGCCAGGCGTCGCCTAGCCTTGCGCCTGGTTACCAACCTTCCTCAATTTTTTCCTTTTCGTTCTCTTTTTGTGTATTTTTGGCATCCTTGTGTGCAACCTTCACTCATTTTGATCTTCTAACAATCCTGCATATTATACAATTCAATTAAGTTCAAACGTCGCACAATCAGTCATTAAACACTAAAATGTAAGGTAAGAAATACACTAAAAATATTGATTTATAGCCAAATGTCACTACCCTACACTTAGACGTTGCTCGTCCTCAAGTCAACCAATAATTCAAAATCCTTGAGCATAATTAAAGAACACTACACCAATAACTATGGTTGATAGTGTCACGACCCCAATTTCCCTCTGTAGGATGTCATGATGGCACACAGTCTCTACGACTAGGTAAGCCTAACAAATAATAATAACCTAGTAGAAACGATTATCAAATACTAAAACAAAGTTGAATAACTGATATAACCTTCCAAAACAAAACGGAATCTCATCAATATACTTGCCAAAACCGGTGGAACTAAGTCATAAGTTTTATAGAATAAAATCAAAATATCTAATACATCACAGTCTTAAAGAAATACAATAGGAAGTAAAATAGGGAAGGTGAATCCGAGGCCTTCGGACACCGAGCAGGCATACCTTGAAGTCTCCATAAGGCAGCTACAAATGATCTCTAATGACCTACACGAGCAGACATACCTGGATCTGCACAAAAATGTGCAGAAGCGTATGAGTGCACCACAACAGTACCCAGTAAGTATCAAGACTAACCTCAGTAGAGTAGTGAAGAGGCCAGGTGAAGACACCTATTAGGATATAAATAAGCAGTATGAAAATGTAATAAGGATAAATAATGGAAAGCGAAGAAAATAACTTATACAAAACAAGATAATAACATGATCTAATACCGGAAATTAAACATGGGAATACATAAAAGAAGTAACTAAAGAGAACTACAATGATCATATAGGGACAACAACTACTTGGACAAGAAGAACAAAACAACAAGAACATTTTCGCCCAAAATCTCTCTGCAACATGAGATAAACAAAAAACACCACAATGAGGTACAAACTCATGTACAATAAGAATCACCACAGAGGTACCGCCTCGAATAAATCAAGAATAACAATGAGGTACCGCCTCATATAAATCAAGAATCATAATCGAGGTACTACCTCGTATTCACAATACACAATATCAATCACAATCTTTCCTTATACCGCCGTGTGAGCCTTACATTTGAAATAGATTTTGAAAACAGTTTTTCCGAAATAGCTACACACACTTTATCTCACCTTATGAGCCCGTATAGCTTCACGTAGTTCCCCTACAAGCAACACGCATATAAGTCCCAACTTATACCTCCGTATGCACATCAACCCCAAGCCTTATACCCTCGCATGCGCGTCAATATCACATCACATTAACAACTCGCACCCCAAGTGACCATATATCACAATTTGCCAATAATCTACAATATCAATGTTTCCACAACAATAGTTCACGGCTCCACTACAACGGGTACAAGAATATCAATAACAACAATTAATGTAACATGTTCAAGGGAAGATGTTTCAACAATAACGATTTCAGCTCAACGTGATAATGACTTTCACAACTTCAACACCGATAACTCAGCAAAGAGAGACAATGTATAAAAACGATGTTAAATAAGAATAACTCACAATGGAAGAGATAACGTATAGCAATGACTTCAAAATAATAGAAATCAACAATGACAGAGGTAACATGAACAATAACTTCAAATAATAGTAATCAACAATGCAATAGGTGACATGAACAATAACTTCAATTAATGATAATCAACAATGAAAGAGATAACATGTATAATAACTTCAAATAATGATAATTAACAATGAAGTGATAGCATGTAACAATAAAAAAGGCAACAAGTTCAACTAAAGGATGAGAGAAAAATAATAATTAGAAGGTAGAACAACTGTTAACTAAATCACTCAAGGCATAAAAGGATAGACTTACACAAGTAAAAATAGATTGACTAAGATAATTTAGAACATGATATGGCATTTCAATTAAAGCATGGAAATAGTCTAAGTAGCCTAAAATCGGTCAAATACCACGTGCAACCCGTGTACCCACTCGTCACCTTGGATACACAGATTTCATTTAGCACAATTGAATGAAATAATACCAATCCTAAGGGGTAGTTTCCCCACAAAAAGTTAGGCAAGACACTTACCTCAACTAGGCCAAATCAACACTCGGAAATAGCTTTTCTCTTAAAATTTGCCTCCACACGGCTCAAATCTAACCAAAATCGACTTAATATCATAAAGCAATACTGGGAAATTCAATTGCAATAGATAAATCTAGGTTCTTTATACCTTTCCCAAAAAGTCAACAAAAGTTAACCTGGGGCTCGCCCGGTTAAAACCCGGGTCCAATGGTAGATTTCATCTACTCATGACCCCACGAGTTGATATATGTGATTAGTTTCAAATTTTGAGTCCAAATCGACTTTCAAAACTCAATTTCTTATTTTTCAAAATCTTGACAAGGTTTCACATTTTTTCACGTTTATTTACATGATTTTGATGTTAAAATCTAAGATATGATGTTGGAATATGATTAGAAATAGATAAGAATCACTTACCCAATGTGTGCAGGTGAAAATCCCCTCTCTAAATTGCCTCCTACCGAGTCTATGGTTCATATTGAGAGTATAGGTTTAAACATCCTGTCTCCCGGCCCTTTAACAAGATGCAGATGTCGCATTTGTGACCCAAGGTTCGCATTTGCGAACCCTCGCAATTGCGGACCATGGCTCTCACTTGTGAACTTGACAGCCTCAGCATTCATCGCAATTGCGATAGAAGACTCACAATTGCGAACTGGTGGGAATCACAAAAGCGAACAGTTGTTGGCAAATGTGAACTAAGGTGAAATCTGGCAGTACTCACAATTTGCGAAGGGGGAGTCGCAATTTCGACATCAGATCCCCCACGGTCACCTTCGCAATTGCGATGTTGGTACTCGCAATTGCGATACCTGAGGAGCAGCAGCACCAACAGTCAAATATCAATCCAAAACCATTCTAAAACATGTATGAAACTCAGCGGAGCCCTCGGGGCTCCAAACCAAACATCCACACAAGTCTAAAACTACGAATCCAACACTAAAATGCATGAATTTCAAAGTAATGTTCAAGAATTTCTAAAGATACAATTAAACACTGAATCCTATCAAATCAACTCCAAATGGGACCAAATTTAGCATACAAGTTCTAAATGCCATAACGGACCTATTCCAAGTCCCAAATTCAAATTCCGAGCTTGATAGCTAAATGTCAACCTACGGTCAAACCTTTCAACTTCAAATTGCCAAATTTTGGCAAATCAACACAAATCATACTACGGACTTCCAAAATCAATTTCAGGCATATGCCTAAGTCCAAAATCACAATACGAAGATATCAGATCCATAAAACACAATTCTGGGGTCGTTTTCAGAAAAATCAAAGTTTGGTCAATATTTTAAAATTTAAACTTGTAAGTCAAGAATCAAGGGTCCAAATCAATCTGAAAGCTTTCTGAAACAAAACTAACCAACCCCGCCCGTCATAACATAACAAACACACATGTGTGAAGCAATGAAAAGGGGTAACGGGGAGAAATTATACAAAATGACTGATTGGGTCGCTATATTCTCCCCCTCTCAAACAAAATGTTCGTCTTCGAATGTATATAAGGACATACCTGAAGTGGTGAATAGACGTGGATAATGACTCCACATGTCGTACTAAGTCTTCTAGGTTGCCTCCTTGACCGGATGACCCCACCATTGAACCTTTACTATAGCATACACTTTGATCTCAACTTTCAGACATGTCAGTCCAAGATAGCCACAAGCTGCTCATTATAAGTCACATTCTCGTCCAATTGGACTGTGATGAATTTTGAAACGTAATACGGATCATCGTAATACTTTCAGAGTATAGAGACATGGAACACCGGATGAACCACAGATTAACTAGGTGGCAAAGCAAGCTTGTAGGCCACCTCCCCTATCCTCTCAAGGATCTCAAAAGGTCTGATATACCTAGGGCTCAACTTGCAATTCTTCCCGAACCTCATCACACCCTTCATGGGTGAAACCCGAAGCAAGACTCACTCTCCAACCTTAGTGCAACATCGCGAACCTTCCGATCCGCATAACTCTTCTGTTTCGATTGGACTGTACGAAGTCGATCCTGGATCGTCTTGACCTTCTCTAAAGCATCTCGAACCAAATCTATACATAATAACTTAGCCTCTCCCGCCTCCCATATAGGGCCTTATAGGAAGCCATCTAAATACTCGACTGGTAGATGTTGTTGTAGGCGAACACCGCAAGTGGAAAGAACTGATCCCAAGCACCCCCGAAATCCATAACACATGCGCAAAGAATATCCTCCAATATCTGAATAGTGCGCTTGGATTATCCGTCCTTATGAGGGTGAAATGTTGTACTCAACTCAACCCGTGTGCCTAGATCGTGCTATACAGCTCTCTAGAAATGCGATGTAAACTGTGTACCTCGGCCAGAGATGATGTATACCGATATGCCATGAAGTCGGACAATCTCAACAGATATAAACATGAGCCAGCTGCTCTGAAGAATAGGTAGTCACTACCAGAATGAAATGAGCCGACTTGGTCAACCTGTCCGCAATCACCCATATTGCATCAAATTTCTTCTGAGTCTATGGGAGCCCAACAACGAAATCCATGGTGACATGCTCCCATTTCCACTAGAGAATCTCAAGCTGCTGAAGCAAACCACTCAGCCCTAATGCTCATACTTCACTTGCTGACAATTTAGGCATAGTGCTACATACTCCACTATGTCTTTCTTCATCCTCCTCCACGAATAGTGCTGCCCCAAGTCCTATTACATCTTAGCAGCACCCAGATGAATGGAGTACCGCAAACTGTGGGCCTCCTGAAGAATCAAATCATGCAAACCATCCACAATGGACATACACAACTGACCATATATCCACAACACACTATCATCCCTAATAGTAACCTCCTTGGCATTGCCGTGCTGAACCGTATCCTTAAGGACAAGAAAATGGGGTTCGTCATACTAACGGTCTATGATACGATCATATAGAGAAGACCGAGAAACCATGCAGGAAAAAACTCCACTAGGAACCAAAACATCCAATTTGACAAACTGGTTGGCTAAGGCCTGAACAGCCAACGCTAATGGCCTCTCAGCTGCTGGTGATATCATAGTCCTTAAGTAACTCTAACCATCTCCACTGTTGCAAGTTAAGATCTTTTTGTTTGAATAGATGTTGTAAACTCCGATGGCCAGTAAAGACCTCACAAGGAATACCATACAAATAATGTCGCCAGATCTTCAATGCATAAACAATGGCTGCCAACTCCAAGTCGTGGACTGGATAATTCTTCTCATGGGTCTTCAGCTGTCAAGACGCATAGGCAATCACCCTACCATTTTGCATCAACACCACACCAAGGCTAATACGTGACGCATCACAATACACAGTATAAGACCCTGAACCCATATGCAACACCAACACTGGGATTGTAGTCAAAACAGTCTTGAGCTTTTGAAATATTGCCTCACACTACTCGGACCATCTGAAAGGAGCACCCATCTGGGTCAATCTGGTCATAGGTGCAGCTATAGATGAGAAACCCCCTACGAAACGACGATAATACCCGACCACCCCAAGGAAACTACAGATCCCAGTAGCTGAAGATGGTTTGGGCAAATTATACACTGCCTCAATTTTCTTTGGATCTACCTTGATCCCCTCACTCGACACCACCTGACCTAAAAACACCACTGAATCAAGCCAGAATTCACACTTTGAGATTTTTACATACAACTTCTTCTCTCTCAAGATCTGGAGCATGATCATTAAGTGTTGCTCATGATCTTCCCGACTGCAGGAGTACACCAAGATGTTGTCAATAAACACAATGATAAAGAATCAAGATAAGTATAGAATACACTGTTCATCAGGTTCATAAATGTTGTTGGGCGTTGGTCAGCCCAAATGACATCACAAGGAACTCGTAATGACCATACAGAGTCCTGAAGCCAGTCTTCGAAATATCCAGCTCTCGAATCTTCAGTTGATGACAGCCTGACCCCAAATCAATCTTTGAGAACACCCTAGCACCCTATAGCTGATCAAATAGGTCATTAATACATGGCAAGGGATGCCTATGATTCACTGCAACCTTGTTCAACTACCGACAATCAATACACATGTACGCATAGAACCATCCTTCTTCTTCACAAACAAGATTGAAGCACCCTATGGCGACAGACTAGGTCGAATGAAACCCTTATCAAGCAACTCTTGCAACTTCTACTTTAACTCTTTCATATCTGTTAAGGCCATACGATATGGTGGAATAGAAATGGGTTGAGTGCCCGGCAACAAGTCAATACCAAAATAGATATCCCTATTGTTTCACCCTATTTTGTACTAGACAAAAAAAATATGGTTTCTCTGTTGATGATAAAAGAGAGTCGCCACCTAAAATTTAAAGGTATACTAGGGTACCTATTTAATTACTAAGTCATATTCTTTATGAGTCAGCTAACCGGTGAGATTATGGGTAAGGGTTCTTGTTCTTCTAAGGGGAAGATGTTAGGTACCCCTTAAAATCTACCTAAAGTAGCTCTATAGGACTTAGACTAATTTTAAGGGATCAGTTATTTGTATAATGCTTAATTACTACTAAAGAGTACGACTCGTTGTATGTGTAAGGGAGAGCATGATATTGATAAAAGGAATGTGAGACCTTTAAAAGGATGTGAATTTATAAACGAGTCTAGAGATATGTTAAAATAGTTTGAAATATGTACGTAAATGGCCTATGTTTTATAAAGCTTGTGAAAAGAGGTTAAGTTATGAAAACACTTGATTTAGGGAATGGGTGTTCATGTAACTCTACAAGGTGTTTGTAAGAAAGTGAACCTAAAATATACCTTAGATTCTGAAATCTTAGATTTTGACTTGAGAAATGGCTTTGAAATTCTTGTTGGCAGCAACACTTTGATCTTTGGAAAGAGTCAATTTTCTAGCATTACGATTCAGATCTGATTTCCATTTGAAAATGGACCACAATGTTTCGTTGAGTTTGGATTTCAAAATTTTTGAGACAAGAAGGTGAGCTAAAATATAGTAATGATATAAACAAATTGCGATTAGCGAAAAGTGGGATTAATTACTTAGCTAATTCTTTTAGTCCTATGTTCTTTAAGGCTTGCCTAAGTTTTATATGACATTAAAGCGTAAAATAAAGTATGTGATCTAATATATGAGTGTTATATATATGACAACAAAGATGCGACAAAGAAACAAGGCAATAGATAAAAGATAATGAAGTAGTAAACAAGATTAGCGAAACAATAGACAATAATAAAGGGAATTGAGGGAAAGAGGACTGGACTCTTCTAATTGGGCCTCAAGAAGGCAGGCCCAGCAGTAAAGAGATGCGGCTAGAGCTGATTTTTGACTCTCCAGGAAAATGCAACAAGGCTGGGATTGGGCCTGAGTTCCAAACTCAACAGGCCCAAATGGATGTACATGTCCAAAAGAAAGGAGAAAGTCATTAGATATATGCTCCATATATTCAGCATATTCAACAATGTATGAAATATATAAACAAACGACTGGAACACGAATATATTAAAGTATCAATACTCAAATACTATTAGAAATTAAACTAATGTGATAGTTATACATGGCAAATAATTTACATTGAAAACCTTTTGTTGTCATTAAACCTCTAAAGAACCAAACGTGTCAATGAATTAAGGGCTAAAGAGGGAGTTCTACTCAAGGTCGATGCCCCCTTTGAATCCCTCAACACATCAAAGTTTCCATGGGACTCAAGGCCTAGGGCAATGATTGTGCCGGGTAGAGCAGCCCAACCTAGAGTTAAACTCCACTCCCAAATACCCCTAACCACTAACGACTTATTTTTGCCTATGAATTTAAGAGTCAATGAGGCCCTTTTAATGTAAACTAACTACCATAATACCCTTTCCCACATAAGTATACTTTTCCAGAATAATATAAGAACTATATTTGTAATACCAAATGAACGACACACATATCAAGTAACTCTGAAGGTCAGACTTCGAGCATATATTGGAGAGACATAGAAACATTATATGTAACGACCCGATCGGTCGTTTCGAATATTTGCACTTCGCTCGATAGTTTTAGGACATGAGTATCTCCGTATGATGTACTATGACTTATGTGAATCGTCGGGTTTGGTTTGCAGGCTATTCGGAATCGATTTGGAAGAATGAATTTCACGATTTAAGCTTTAAGATGGAAGAGTTGACCGAGTTTGACTTCTTTGAATTTGACCCCGGAATAAGGTTTTGATGATTCTGTTAGGTCCATATGGTGATTTTGGACTTGAGCGTATGCCCGGATTTGTATTTGGATATTTCTAGAAGGCTTCGGCGCTAAATGGTGAAAGTCGGAAATTTGAAGGTTTAAAAAGTTCATAAGTTTGATCGAAAGTTGACTTTGAGGATATAGGGATCGGATTGTGGTTCCGGGAATTTGAATAGTTTTGTTATGTCATTTGGGACTTGTGAGCAAAATTTGGGTTCATTCCGGGTTGATTTGATATGTCTTCGTGCGAGTTTTGGAAGTTGAAAGTTCAAAATTCATTCTAGTTCGAATTGAAGTGTGATTCGTCATTTCGATATTTTTATTTGTGATTTGAGGCCTCGAATAGGTACGTGTTATGTTATGGAACTTGTTGGTATATTCGAACGGGGTTCCGAGTGGCCCGGGTGAGTTTCAGATGAGGTTCAGATCATTATCGTTTCATGTTGCATTGCTGTAGGTATGCTAGTTCTGGTGTTCCGCATCTGCAGAAGAATGGGTGCAGATAAGAGTCCGCAGATGTGAACAGTTGATCGCAGAAGCGCAAGTAGGCTTGGCTGGGGAAGATCGCAAAAGCATAAATTGGAGCGCATTTGCGGCCCCGCAGAAGGAGGGCCTTGGGAGCAGAAACGAGAAGGAGCGCAAAAGCGCGTTGGGCTTCGCACCTGTGATTGTGCAGAAGCGGATGGAGATCTGCATGTGCGAGGAGTCGACTGGCTAGTGGAGTCCTCATAAGCGGAGCTCGTGTCGCAGAAGCGAAGCTCGTGTGGCAGAAGCGACGCCGCAGAAGCGGCTCTTGTGTCCGCAGAGGCGGAATGATTGGGCAGAAGCTTTAAATCGAGGGTTTGGTCATTTTGTTCATATTTTGAGATGTGGGACTGGGACTAAGGTAATTTTGGAGGCAAATGTCATCACAAGGATTGGGGTAAGTGTTTTAAACTCGGTTTTGGTTATATTTCGATATTTTATCTTCATTTTTTGTAATTGGATTATGGGCATTGGTAATTGGATTTCATCACAAGAAAATTGGGGATTTTAGCCTAAAGTCTCATAGAGTGAGTTTTGTTTGAGTTTTGAATGTCGATTCGGAGTCGAATTGGAGTGAAACTAGTATGGTTGGACTCGTAATTGGATGGGTTTTCGGATTTTGTGAGTTTTATCGGGTTCTAAGTCCGGTTTGGGCTTTTGGGTCGATTTCATGTTTTTGATTAAGATTCGACCTTTATCAATTGGAATTGTTTCTTTGGGATTTGTGTGATGTATTTGAGTTGCTTTTGGCTAGTTTTGGGCCATTCATAGGTCGGTACGCGCGAGATGGCATTTTGGAGCATCGCTTGGCTTGCTCGGTATTGGATTTGGGTTGTTTGAGGTAAGTAACACTTCTAAACTTAGTTTTGAGGGTATGAAACCCCGAATTTTGTGTAATGTGTTTGTTGTTGAGGTGACGCACATGCTAGGTGATGGGCGTGTGGGCGTGCACCGTGTGGATTATAACTCCGTTATTTCTGTGGTGCTGTGTAGTTACTTGAACCTATCTGTAAACATGAAATCTCTACGTACTAGAGTTATTGAGTTGTGATCTATGTTAGAAACCATGTCTCGGCTACATGCTTATTCTGTTGGGACCCACTGAGGCCATTTCTGCTGTTGAATTATTTGCTTACATTGTAATTTCATACTCAGTCATATTCATTCATTCCATATCATATCTCAGTCTTTGTTGTTATATATTGACACATCATATCATCATTTTGGGCTAGTTTCATGGCATTGTGGGACCGAGAGACTAGAGAGATTGATGACTGAGTGAGGCCGAGGGACTGATTGTGAGGTTATTGATACCATAGCACGTGAGTTATCCGTGCGGATCCAGATATTGATACTATAGCACGTGAGTTTTCCGTGCAGCACATGAGTTATCCGTGCGGATTTAGATATTGATATTATAGTACGTGAGTTGTCTATACAGCACGTGAGTTGTCCGGGTGGATTATAGCGCTTGGGCTGAAGGAGCCCCTCCGGAGTCTGCACATACCTGTA
This sequence comes from Nicotiana otophora, assembly GCA_000715115.1. NCBI lineage: Eukaryota > Viridiplantae > Streptophyta > Magnoliopsida > Solanales > Solanaceae > Nicotiana > Nicotiana otophora. The sequence continues at coordinate 29,507 of AWOL01S0017432.1, forward strand.
GTGAGCGCAGGTACCTATTGAGTGCAAGTGCGAGTACCGAGTGATTGGGAGGACTGAGTGGATTGATACTCTGAGAGTATGCATATGGTTGTTCACTATGTTGCACTGCATTGACATGCACACTTGACATACAGTCATAGAGATGCATTTTTCTCATGTTGTACGATATTGTGTCATTCATGACTTCACCTGCACATTGACATGTAGGCATAGAGATGTACTTTTCCTCGTGCCATTTGAAAATGAAACATTTACCTGTTGAACAATTTTGGAAGGAAAAATCATGATTTTGCAAACTTACTCATATTTTGGTGCTTTCGGTAAAAAAATTGGATTTTCACTGATATACTCGAAAAGCATGCCTATTTTTTGGAATTGTGAATGAGCTTAACATTATATTTCTGAGTTATTGCCTGTACCACTTTTTATTATATTTTTATGAGCTGTTGTTGGCTATTGGTGTTGGACTTTGACTTGTGTTCTCGCTCGTCACTACTTTCAACCTAAGGTTAGGTTTGTTACTTATTAAGTAAATGGGGTCGGTTGTACTCATACTATACTTTTGGATGTTGATGCTACTGTACGTGGCGGGAGATGGATCTGAAGATGTACCTGCATTCCAGTCATTGCTTCCTCTTGTTGATGGTAGCTTTAGAATTTTTAATCGGTTCATGTATATTTCAAACAGATGACGTATTTTTATTTCAAACCAATTTTATAAATTCTAATCTTAGAAGCTCATGATTTGTACTACCAGTTCTTAGGAAGTTCTTGTATAAAAGAGGTTGTAATTTCATTTCTTTTCATATAGCTTTCTACTAGCACATACATGGATTAGTAACACTACTTGGAACTTTAAAATGGGTCAATAAAGGTTCAGGCAAACAGTAACAACTAGCACCTTTTGAAGAAATTACCGTAGATATCAGAAACATGATCAAAACTCTCAATATGACTACATGTTCTCAGATTCAAAATCATGAGTGGAAAGTGATAAAAGCTTGATGATGATAGCAAAATCGAGTGAAATCGAAATAAAACAAAGGGGAAAATAGGGTCGAATTTACCTGAGCATAAGGAGATTGACCATTGAAGCTTTGGACCAGCGGTTAAAACCTTAATGTCCAGAGTTCACTGAGTTTTACCTCTGGACATCGAATCCTCATGATGCAATCTGAGATCGACTCCATGCATGCTCCGATTTGACAGAACATGAGGGAAATTCAGAGATTTGAAGTTGCATTTTTGAGTCTAGGGTTCCGATTTGGGCGTTTTTAATTTTGAGTGATGAGATAGGGAATAGCCGGATGGATTCATAGATTTCAGAAGGCAAAGGGTGGTTTCAGACTTCGATCTTTGACTCATGAGAGAATCAGATGGTTTCCATTTCAAGCTTAGGGTTTCGGATTAGGGGTCTTGAGTTTGTGATTGAAAAAGGAAATTATCAGCAAGATTCGTGGTGTAGCAGGGACAGAAGAGATGATTTAGGGTGGTTTCAAGTGACCTTGCATGGATTTGTGCAAGGTTTTGGGAGATTGATGGTTGATGGAGATGAGAAAAAAGAGAGAGGAAACGGAAAGGAAGGGAGGTTGGTCTCTGAGTGAATGATTAGGGTTTGGGGGGGG